>VDFB02342172.1:0-34157 GCA_007258455.2 Sequoia sempervirens
TAAGACTCAGTTCTTCATACTTACTATTTATAGTAAGTCACCATTTCAAGAAGTCAGGGTTTCTAGTTTTAGCAGGGCACCTGGATAGATCTCAGATGCAATGTTGACCTCTTAATCAATTGAATGGGTGAATTATTAAGCATTTAACAAGTAATTATCATTAAAGGTACTTTAATGATAATTAAATAATATAAAGTTAAATTATAAAGTCAAAAAGTGTACTTTATATCCAATGGGGCCATGACCCTCAATTAAAATCACTTAAAGTACATTTATTATATCATGGAATTGAGCGCCCAAGTTGGAGACATATTATAAAGTTATTATTAAAAACCTAAAAGTGGATTTGAAAGCATATTAAATGCCATTAAGGAGTCGACCTCCTTTGAGACGATATATAAAGGCTTTAAAAGCGAATAGCTTTCATTATGGAAAATATTATTACTTGTGTTTTTGGATGTTGGAGCTGTGTGGAGCAATTCACAAGGGTTTGTAGTATCCCCTTTTGGGATTGCCCTAAAACTTGCCCTAGAATCACAAGCTTAGTGTGGTTTCCCCCTTAAATGCTTCAAATAAATCTGGCTTAAGTCTACTCACTGCCTTCTCAGATTTCTGAATGAACAGTACATGGACTCCTCAACGGCGATTCCTTCTCTCCTTCGCTCCATATTCTTATTCTTTCTTCTATCTCCCTTGTTCATATTTCTTTCTTCATATTTCTGTTGTATTATCCAAACTCTTAATTTATTAAACTACTGCATTTGCCTCTTTTAAATCTGCATAAGATGCTCTTCTTAACTCTTCATATCCTTTTCTTCTATATGCTGGTATAGTAACTGATTCACTGGCTGATAAGAACAATGAAATTAGCAGATCTAAAGTCTGATATATAGCCTGTGGTTATAATGATGTCCAATATGAGTCCGAAACAAACGTATCAAGACTGGTATTTTAAATATATAAACCTGTGTTATAGTCTTATTCCCTGATATCTCTATAAGAACTGATTATTATCTCCTTCAAATGCTGCTATAATTATGATTATCGTAGATAACATCATAATTATAAAACCACCTGTAATGACCCTTCTAAGATTTTCTCTAACTTTGCATTTTAAGAAGACAATTATGCTTGTAATGGGATCTGACCATTAAATCTTTCCGGAATACGAGGTGCTCTACTGGACAGTACTACAACCTTTCCTATCTGATGCAAAGTTCAGTCTTATACTTCCAGAGGAATTGATTATGAAATCAAAATATGTGTATGTATGTATCTTCCAATATGTAAGGGGTCTTCGTGATATATGTTTTATGTATATGTACATAACGTTGATACAGTTGCTGTGTTTCACCACATGAATGCCTCTACTGACCCTCTATTTATAAGATCGCTATATCTAGATGATTCCTGTGTAACTATGCTTGTAATAAAGGAATAGGATCTTCAGCTCTGATTGCTCTCCCTCCTATTCATTTGTGGCTTCTAATCTGAATACTCCATACCCGTCTCCACCTCGTCTCCTTATCTTTTTATACCTTTATGTCTTAGCACGAAAGGACATATCATTTGGAAGGGAAACGTCCTTCTAAACAGACACATCCTTTAGTTAACGGTTAATGTTGGTTAACATATTAATAACTCCTTTCAATCGACAATCACAGTTTTCTTTACTACTTGCTGCCCCTATTGTTATATCCTTAATGCATTCGATCAATTGTTTGGATTTGTATATTTCTTGGAAAGATGGCTGAGGCATTACCCAGTTCGTGTGATATCTCAGCACACTATTCCTCGTCGAGCATCACCTAAAGAGTAATCTCGTGAATACTGTACAACTCATAGTATGCTTTTTTTATTGCTACTTCACTCTTTTCCATTTTTGAATGCCTTATAGATTGACCACCGACTCAGATTATACGTTTCTTCTTTATATTAATAAATCCTGATTTATATCACTGCCATATAATCATTACTAAACTTAAACGAATGTCATATATGAGTCCCATGCATTTACGGAATTTATTCTTCTTCCTTCCAGCTCCACGAATGCACTATGAGGATTGGCCAATCTCAAAACCTATATTTGTTCATTACGAATTGTTTGTTTTATTTGATTTTCTTTGACAAGTGTAATGTCCTTTATTATAGTTTTTATATTAAAATATTATAATGTTTTATATTTGATAATTATAATGTTCTTAATTTTATATATTCTTTTAATCATAATCATAAATGATGTTAATTTATATTATAATTGTAATATTATCTAAGATAATTATAATTATATTAGTAATATTTAAATTGAGATTACTTATTTTATTCTTATTTTGGATATTTATTTAACTCCAATATTTGTATTTTAGTATCATTTTGTCATTTCAAGGGTATGTCATTTTGGGGACATGACAATCCTTCCCTCCCAAATTTGCTTGTCCTCAAGGAACTTATAACTCTTTTCCTTAATATTCTTAATCTCTTGATATTCTTGTCTGGTAGGACATGACAATCCTTCCCTCCCAAATTTGCTTGTCCTCAAGGAACTTATAACTCTTTTCCTTAATATTCTTAATCTCTTGATATTCTTGTCTGGTATACCTACCTTATCCTGTGAAAAGATCGTAACATCTTGTTACACTTAATCTCTTTCTAGGCCTTCTAGATATGTTATTCTTAAGTGTACCCAAACTTATAATCCTAGGAAAAGATTGTAACATTTTGTTATGCTTAATCTCTTTCCAGGCCTTCTAGATACCTTATTTTTAAGTGTATCCATCCTTATAATCCTAGGAAAAAATTGTAACATTTTGTTCTGCTTAATCTCTTTCCAGGCCTTCTAGATACCTTACTTTTAAGTGAATCCGGCCTTATAATCCTGGGAAAAGATTGTAACATTTTGTTACACTTAATCTCTTTTCAGGCCTTCTAGATACCTTATTCTTTAGTGTACCCTAGGAAAATATTGTAAAATTTTGTTATGCTTAATCTCTTTCTAGGCCTTCTGGGTACCTTATTTTTAAGTGTATCCATCCTTATAATCCTTGGAAAAGATTGTAACATCTCTTCCCAGGCCTTATGGATACCCTATATTTTGGTGTATCCATCCGTAAGATCCTTGCATTCTTCTTCCCATGAAAGTGCTCCTTTCCTCTTTGCTTGTCCCATTATTGATAGCCTTTGAGACTTAGACATATAATCTTCAATGGATCCTTCTTGTTTAATTTTCTTCCAAAGGATGGCAGGATTATGCTCTGATACCACTATAGTATCCCCTTTTGGTATTGCCCTAAAACTTTCCCTAGAATCACAAGCTTAGTGTGGTGTCCCCCTTAAATGCTTCAAATAAATCTGGCTTAAGTCTGCTCACTGCCTTCTCAGATTTCTGAATGAACAGTACATGGACTCCTCAACGGTGATTCCTTCTCTCCTTCGTTCCATATTCTTATTCCTTCTTCTATCTCCCTTGTTCATAATTCTTTCTTCATATTTCTGTTGTATTATCCAGACTCTTAATTTATTGAACTGCTGCATTTACCTCTTTTAAATCTGCATAAGATGCTCTTCTTAACTCTTCATATCCTCTTCTTCTATATGCTGGTATAGTAACTGATTCACTGGCTGATAAGAACAATGAAATTAGCAGATCTAAAGTCTGATATATAGCCTGTGGTTATAATGATGTCCAATATGAGTCTGAAACAAACGTATCAGGATTGGTATTTTAAATATATAAACCTGTGTTATAGTCTTATTCCCTGATATCTCTATAAGAACTGATTATTATCTCCTTCAAATGTTGCTATAATTATGATTATCGTAGATAACATCATAATTATAAAACCACCTGTAATGTCCCTTCTAAGATTTTCTCTAACTTTGCACTTTAAGAAGACAATTATGCTTGGAATGGGATCTGACCATTAAATCTTTCCGGAATATGAGGTGCTCTACTGGACAGTACTACAACCTTTCCAATTTGATGCGAAGTTCAGTATTATACTTCCAGAGGAATTGATTATGAAATCAAAATATGTGTATGTATATATCTTCCAATATGTAAGGGGTCTTCGTGATATATGTTTTATGTATATGTACATAACGTTGATACAGTTGCTGCATTTCACCATATGAATGTCTCTACTGACCCTCTATTTATAAGATCGCTATATCTAGATGATTCCAGTCTAACTATGTTTGTAATAAAGGAATAGGATCTTCAGCTCTGATTGCTCTCCCTCTTATTCATGCGTGCCTTCTAATCTGAATACTCCATATCCGTCTCCTCCTCATCTCCTTATCTTTTTATACCTTTATGTCTTAGCACGAAAGGACATATCATTTGGAAGGGAAATGTCCTTCTAAACAGACACATCGTTTAGTTAACAGTTAATGTTGGTTAACATATCAATAACTCCTTTCAATCAACAATCACAATTTTCTTTACTACTCGCTGCCCCTATTGTTATATCCTTAATGCATAGATTGGATCGATTATTTGGATTTGTATATTTCTTGGAAAGAGGGCTGAGGCATTACCCAATTCATGTGATATCTCAGCACACTATTCCTCGTCAAGCTTCACATAAAGAGTAATCTCATGAATACTCTACAACTGATAGTATGGGTTTTTTATTGCTACTTCACTCTTTTCCATTTTTGAATACCTTATAGATTGACCACCGACTTAGATTATACATTTCTTCTTTATATTAATAAATCCTGATTTATATGAGGTTTTGTGGGTGGTTGGGCAGGCGCACCTCCACATTGGCGGAAGGTTTCTGCAGGGGTATGACAGCCATTATGTGGCTGTTCAAATGATCCGGCCGCCGCCGTTTTGAGTAGGAGGAATGGCAAGGATAAGTGGTGGTAGTATTGATGCTCTCTGAATACGGCAGGTACATGCACAGTTGTTAGCTGGCGGGGATTTATCATTTCAAGGAATGATTTGGGTCAAAGTCTGAAGTTGAAGGTTGGTTTTTCATGTAAGGACAGATTGTCTTGCGTCGTCATATTTTCTCGCGTGTGTGGTGTGAGCTCGGCCTTGTGGCCATGGGTATTATTAATGGAAGTTGGTGTTGGCGATTTGTTTATGTGCGGGGTGCAGTGTTTATGTGACGTCTTTGGTGGTGGCATTTTGGCCAAAGGTGTTTGGTCTATGGAGGCTCTGAAAATGGCAAATTCGAGCCGCTCTAAGTTCATAATCTCTATGTCTATGAAGGGGCTGGAGTCGTTTGGTGCGGACACAACCATTTCTCTATTGGCGACGGAGAGACAAGCGGCCTTCAAAGAAATTACCGACCAGCGACTCAAGCAAATTCTGCTTGATAGCGATCTGCTGGTTCTGGTAGCGGTAAAATGGTTCTGGGGAAAGGCCATTTGGAGCAAAAGGAGTACGCATAGGATAATGCCTATATATCCTCGCGTTTTCTAGTTGTGTTGTTGGATGTTGAGGTGTCAAAAGTGGAGGCTAAGGAAATGCTCATGCGTCTATTTTATGAAGATTTAATGGGTGGCTTAGAGGAGACCCTAAAGGCAGCGTTCGTTGGCAAAGGGATTCCTCGGCCGGCAGATTTGGAGTTGCTCTGGAAAATGGACGAGGCAGTGAGAGTCTTCCCCTTCCTTCTGGACTTGAAAGGGGCCGAGCTAATGCGGCACAGAATGATTTCGGCTATGGCTATGGAATTCTTGAAACAGAAGCTTGCGCTAGTGGTGGAGGAAGGTATGGATTGGGTGGTTGATTTCGACACTTTTGCTCAATTGAATGGGTTTCTCTGAGGCTTGGCTTCTTTTTGTTTGTTAATCTTGGTTGTGGACTATTAGTTTAGTTTTGGGGCTCTCTGGTTTTGGCATGGCTCAAGCCAATTTTGGTTGAATTTCTTGTGCAGTTTGTTAAAATTTCTAGTTTTTCAGCTCTGGTTCAGTGAAGGTTTCCTGGTTAGTAGACATTCTCTATGGCTATCTTTTTAATATTTAATAAAATATCAAGCTCTTACGTATCCAAAAAAAAAAAAAAAATCATGATTTATATGAGTGTCGTATAATCGTTACTAAACTTATATGAATGTCATATATAAATCCCTTGCATTTAAGGAATTTATTCTTCTTCCTTCCAACTCCACGAATGCACTATGACGATCGGCCAATCTCAAAACCTATATTTGTTCATTACGAATTGCTCTTTTATTTGATTTTCTTTGACAAGTGTAATGTCCTTTATTATAATTTTTATATTATAATGTTTTATATTTGATAATTATAATGTTCTTAATTTTATATATTCTTTTAATTATAATAATAAATGATGTTAATTTATATTATAATTGTAATATTATCCAAGATGAGTATAATTATAATAGTATTATTTAAATTGAGATTACTTATTTTATTCTTATTTTGGATATTTATTTAATTCAGTTATTGTATTTTAGTATCATTTTGTCATTTCAAGGGTATGTTATTTCGGGGACATGACAGGGTTTCAGTCATTTTCAGCCTTTGGGAACGAAATCTCTCATTGGTGTGTGCAATTTTAAGGCTGTGAAAGACCACCTGAGATTATTGCTTGAAAGGGCTCCATCCAGGAGTCCTATTTGTGTTAAAAAGTGAAGGAATATCAAAGAGGGTTGAAGAGTTTGAAGGTATATCTACTGCAGACCTGAATAATTATCATTGGCTGCAATTATAGATCAGATTTCAAGCAATTATTTGCAGCTACAGCAGAACAACTTCATCCCAGCCAAGGACGGGGTAATCTCTTGGCCAAATTGCTTGAGGTAAAGGGCATAGAACATCACCACATTGGATGCCTTGTCACTGCAGCAGGTCTGAATGTATATTGGATGTGGTTTTCTGAAGAATAAAGTCCCAGCAGTAAGGCATGTGAGCTAAGGAAGGAAATGCCCCAAGTTCAAGGTGTTTACTGCACTAATGATAGTTCAATACACTACAGAAGTAAACTGAATACACAATATCATTGAGCATGGAAAAGCATTCACAGAACAGATATATATGAAGCATTGCAGTCTTTATTCATGTACTTGCAGTATTACATTACCATATCAACAACACTCCTCGACTACGAACCATACAGCAACATAAATAGTTAACCGGCGTCGGTTGAGAGCACCAACCGTCGGCAATTGACAAGTACCAACTAATCCCAAGTGCTAACTAATCCCAACGACTAAATCCCAAACAAAACATTATTTATTTATTCTATTTGCCAATTAACTATTTAGCGGCTTACATCATCCCCCCCTCAGAAAAAGTCATCTTCCCAGACGACAAATACAATACTGGGAGATCAATACATGAAATTTCAGTGGGAAGAGGGTTGAGAGCACGTCCCTGGTGGCTGGGGAACTGATGAAGTGGTAGCCGGAGTGGTCAGTTGTCGTAGTCGATGCACCTCCTTTGTACACTGCTGAAGGTGACGAGAGGCCTTCAATTCCTTCTCTCGAGTGGTTTTGACCAGGTGCACTGCCTCCTTCAAGTTTTTATTGACCCTCTCCAGTTCTTTGTCTTTCTCTACCAACTGGCGGTCCATTTCCTCCTCAAGTGCCTCCATCCTCTTCTCCATACCCTCGAATGCTTGTATCCCAAGCGATCACTTCCAACTTCTCCTTCTCCAACAAACAAGTGAGCTCTTGTAGTTGTTTCTCAAAGGATTCTGCCTTGGCTTGTATTTTACGGGAAAGGGTGATGGCTTGCTCTGCTTTCCTTGTCATTTTATTGAGATTGACCTCATACTCTCGGTAGGCTAGAAATAATGTTCTATATGCTATCTCCATCTCAAATAACTATGCCACCAGCTTGTCGTCTTTCCCATGCAAAACGGGCCTCTTTGGAAACCAAGCAGCCATCATTTATGGTGTCTTCTTTGTCAACCAATCACCAGTAAATATCCTATCAAACTCTCTACCACTCCCTGAGTTCATGAATTGAATGATCCTTCGTGCCTCCTGCTCGACTATGGGCGAGTAGTTCCGGTGCAGTGTCTTTGCAATGTCAGACACTTCTTGGATGAACAACACAATAGGCTCAAGGTTGTGAATGTACCTCTCGATTGTACCTATTGGGTCCCCTAGATCTGGCTTGGGAATTATCACAGCAATCCCTTCTGACGCATCATTATCACTGGATCCATCGACATCTCCAACATTACCCACAGTTGTAGGTACGCATCTGTGGTGTGGTAAGAGGCTCCTCATCTAACACAATATGGATCACCTACGCCATCTCTCCCCCTCCACTGCTCGTTGCTCTACTACTAGCTGTGTATTCTCCACAGCCACCATCGGCTAAGTGCTCCCGGATGGTGCGGCATCTCTACCAACCTTTGTGTCCATCAATCCTGGTGAGTGTATGGGGGAGATGTCCTCCTCCGGAATAGGTGTTCCCATTTGCTGCAGCCATCCATCTACACCCTCCGTTTGAAGTGTCCCTCCTGGTGATGTCAGTGCATCTGTCTCACCTACCATAACCTTTGGTGTTGCGTCCTCGGCCACCCCTAGTGGTGTCATCTCTCCTGCTGGTGCAACTATTGCAACTACACCACCTTCCTCGATCTCCTCTTCTACCTCCTGTTCGGCTGGGGCTTTTACTGGAGTACTAACATCTAATAAATAAACTCCGACTGGTGAAGTACTGTCGACAGATGAAGACAGTGCTAACTGCTCATATTCTTCACTATTGGTTTGTTTCCTCTTCCTCTTCACCGTCTTTGGCTCTTCTGTGGTGCTCCCAGCATCCAAAGTCGTCCATCTGAAAACTGTAGACCACGAACTATCATAATCCCTTTCTGGCTGAAATTTTCCCAATTTCCCCTCTGGCACTTGATTGTAGAGGGCATCCAGAAAGAGGGCCATAAGCTATTGGGTCATATAGAACCCCTTGTGCTTGCATTCTAAGAACTCTCTAATCCTTTCTAACAGGTATAGTGCCCAATTATAAACCTTTCCCCCACTCAGCCCGAACATATACTCAACCATCCAGGTTGCGATATTTGAGGCTCGGCTGGTGCCTGTCAACTTGCATTTGATAAGATCCATAATGCATTTCCAATCACCATTTCCCAGCATATTTTTCTGTAACCCTCAAGCTCCTGTGCTCCAAATTATCTCCTTTTCTTTGGCAGTGATATCCGACCTGCAAATTCTTTTAATAATCATCTCTTTCTGTTGCGCAGTCATTTTTGTAGTTGGCTTGGTGACCACCTGCCCAGACGCGAGTATGCCAAAGACTCTCCGAAAGTCCGAGGGATAAAAAGCCACCATACTGTTGGAAACCCTTCGTATTCAATTGTACTCCTGTGGCTGTGCTGGTTGTAATTGGCAACAATATCTCTTAAATATTCTTCAAAAATCCTTAGCATTAAAAAAAGGACACTGTGCTACCTTGTCCACCTGTGCTGTCGCTAGTGCTCACTTGATGGGATAGTCGGGTGTTGTCTCTTGCCACCATGTCTTGCACTTTGTGCCTGTGAGACTCTCCCACGTCAGCAAATCTGCAGTCACATTATCAACTTTTCCTTTATCCACCTTGCCTCCAGCCACCTTGGTTTTTAGTGTTATTTTCCGTGCTTTCGTACTTGTGTTGGCATCCATTTTTCTGCTCTTGAAAGGATGAAACTGCCGGAGAATAACTTTTCTGGATAAGTGAAAACCCTTAACAATTTTCGTTACAGCAGTTATTTTTTTCCGTCGAAGGCTCTAGCCGATGAATGTTACGGGCTTCTAACTATGCCATACAGATTTTTCCTGAACCCAACGTACGGCCTTCTCCCTAGCTCATATGGCCTCTTCTCTGGCTGAGCATACGGCCTCCCTTCTCCTCAAGTGTACGGCCTCCCTTCTCTGGCTAAGCGTACGGCCTCCCTTATCTGCAAGCATACGGACTCCTCTCTCTTCCAACGTATGGCTTTTCTCTTCCAGCGTATAGAATTCTTCAATTGTAGCCGTTCGGATTTCTTCAAGTGTAGGCGTACGGCCTTGGATTTCTTCAAACGTACGGAATCTTCCTTATGGCGTACGGCCTCTTCTTTCTTCCAGCATACGGCCTCTTCTTGAATGCGTACGGCCCTCCTATGTATTGACTTCGCCTTCTCCCTAGTGTTCAACCGTACGACCTTCACCTTCACTCGTACGGCTCTCAAGCTTGTTTCCTTCTGCTCTTGTCAGTTCCTCTTCAATGTGTTCTGAATGTTGAGTGATGGTGCCCTTTTTGACTTATATCGAGTATCCTTCTTAGGGTTAAGTTGTACGCCACTTCTCCATTTTAATATTGTAATATTCTTTATTTTCATTTCCTTCCCCTGAATACTTTTAATTTTTTAATTTTTCCACTTCCTTTGATTTTTTCGATTGCATCTAAGACTTCTGCCTTTCGAATTCTTTTATTCCTCCCTTTTTGTATTTTTTCTCTCTCCCCAATTTTCAAATTTTTCTTTTTATTTTCCCCATCATCTTTTCTATTCTTTTTGTTATCTTTTCTTTTCTTTTTGTCTTTCTTTTTCATGTCTTGATTTTCCACATTTTCTCTCTCCATTTTTAATTTTTTTCCATCTTCGGCCATTTCCTCTCTCATCTCCTCTCTCTTCCTTTTCAGGTGTTCTTTTTATTCCCCGTACTCCTTCATCCATTTTAACCTTCAATTCTAACGCATAGTACCATTTGCACGTATGCAGGGGGCACTTATAGCATTCTTCCTCACAACATGATCCTATATACTGTATATCAAACCATTTATCAAGCAATGGAGAAGGGCCAAAACCTTTAAAATTGTCGTCAATGTATTGTCCGCTGTAACATTGGTACCATGTAACCTCTTCACCTTCGACAGTTGGTGGTCCAGCTAGGTTAGGTATTATGTTCCAGAGCCCCTCTTGTGTTACTATCCTCGACACCTTCCTTCGTTCTCGTCTCGACTGCTTAATTACATCCTCATTGTACCCATCTATACTTGAAATGAACATGTCTTATGTCATTATTGTTTTTAAACAGGGAGCGGTCCGTTCGAAGTAGGCTTCCCATTGCCCAGTGATCCAATCATTTGCTTCATTGTCAACATCCTCAAGTTGACACAGACTTCGTTCATGGGCGAGTTGTTCCTTCTTCTCTTTCTGCGCCTCGGTGTCTAATTCTTTCACCAGGTATCCTCACCTAAGACCTTCATACGGGGCTATATAGCACCAATGTCCACCCATTCTCTGCCATAGTGTTGGTGTTCTGAATACTGCATTGGTTAGGCGTTTGTGTACCCAGGGTACAGTGATGCCTTCTACCCTCTTCTGCACCGGTCTCTCTTCAATGATTTGATCTACGCCTGACTCCATCCCAACTCCTTCAACTGCATAGCCGAGGCCTCCCAGACGCCAATCATATTCTGGCGAATCCTCTGCTTGCACAGCCCAATCTTCTTTAGTAGCATAACCCAACATATTGATGGCAATGGCGTTCTCCTTTCTTTCCTAATACTGCTTCAACTTAGAACCGTTGATTGCTTCTAGT
Source organism: Sequoia sempervirens (assembly GCA_007258455.2). Classification (NCBI taxonomy): domain Eukaryota; kingdom Viridiplantae; phylum Streptophyta; class Pinopsida; order Cupressales; family Cupressaceae; genus Sequoia; species Sequoia sempervirens. The sequence goes on from VDFB02342172.1 coordinate 11,511, forward strand.
ATGGGTGACCCATCTAAATTCTCAAGTTTTATAGAGCCATTGTGATAAACTTCTCGAACTCGAAACGGTCCTAACCAACGGACTTTGAACTTCCCTGGCTTAATCTCGTTGCGGCCGTTATATTTCAGAACTAACTGTCCTGGCCGGAAATTCATTCGCCGGAAATGCTTATCGTGCCAATACTTCCTTTGCCGCTGTATGTTCTTCGTCGCCCATTGTGCCATTATCCTTCGCTCATCCAGTTTATTCAATTGGTATAGTCTTTCTTTTAAACTTTCAGTATCACCCAGCCGATTCTCCACGGCTATCCTTAAGTTGGGCACCATGTACTCCATCGGCATCACTGCCTCCTAACCGTACATTGATTGGAAGGGCCTGTGGCCTATTGTTACCTTGTACGTTGTACAGTATGCCCATAGGACGGCTGGTAACCTTTCTTCCCAATCAGCTTCTTCCACGCCACATGACTTGTGGATAACTAATACTAGCACCTTGTTTGTAGACTCCGCCTGCCCGTTAGCTCGCGGGTAGTACGGACTTGATAGGTTGTGAAAGATCCAGAACTCCGTCGTCATCAGCCTGATCACATGATTAACGAAATTCCATCCATGATCACTCGTGATCCGAATGGGAATGTCATACTGTGTCACTATTTTCTCATAGATAAATCTTTCTGTACTCTGCGCTGTATTGTCTGGCAATGCTCTAACTTCAGCCCACTTCGTCAAATATTCAGTGGCAACCACAATGTATCGACATTGATGCAACTGACTCACCTTCAATGGTCCAATGAAATCCAATCCCCATCGTTCAAACAACTCTTGTGGCTGTGAGGGATGCAATGGCATGAAGTCCCACTTCAATGGTTTCCCAACCCTCTGGCAGGTGTCACAGCCTAACACCCACTCCTTGACATCGGTGTGCATCATCGGCCACCATAGGCCTGCCAAAAGAATTTTTCTTGCCGTAGCGTCCGGTCCCATATGGCCGCCAGCCAGACCTTCATGTGCCTCTTTTAGTACGCCTAGTATCTCTTCTTCTATAACACATCTCCAGAGTATCTAATCAGGTCCCATCTTGTAGAGCAAGCCATTGATCAACTGGAACGTCTTACTTTTCAAGACGAGTTTTCGCCTTTCCGCTAGTGGCATTTCTTTCAGAAATGTGGATGTCGATAAGTATTTCCCAATCTTCTCATACCACGAGGATTGTATTGCAATCTAAAATAAGTGTGCATCCGAAAAATCTTCATTCACGCCTCCCTCTGCAGGTTCGCCCGACCGGATTCTGGACAACTGATCAGCAATCACATGGTTCTTACCCGGTCGTACGATGATGGTAAATGTAAACTCTTGTAGCAGTAATAACCACCGGCTTACTTGTCCTTGAATGATTGGCTTGTTCACTAAATACATTAAGGCTTGATGATCCACAAAGAAGGTGAACGGCGTGGCTAGGAGATAGTGCCTAAACTTCTGTACAGAGTAAACCATTCCTAGTGCTTTACGCTCAGTCGTACTGTAATTCCTTTCTGCCCTTGAAAGTAACCGACTGGCAAAGAATACGGGGTGGTCCAACCCGTGTGCTCCGACTTGTGCTAGTGTTGCTCCAATGGAAAAATTAGAGGCATCCACATGTACATGAAACTCCTTATCCCAGTCCGGATACATCAATATGGGTGAGCTGATCAATCGGTCCTTTAGTTTGTTGAATGCCTTCTGTTCTTCAGCCCATATGAATGGTTGACCCTTCCTCGTCAGTAGGTCAAGAGGATATGACACTTGCGCAAAAATTTTAATATATCTCCGATAGTATCCCACATGCTCGAGGAAGGACTTCACACTGGTGACATTCTCTGGAGCCTCCATCTATACGATTACTCGCACCTTGTCGGGATCGGTTTTCAACCCAACCTTACACACAATGTGTCTGAACAGCTTTCCTTGTGGCACCATAAATCTGCATTTCTTCGGATTCAAAGCAAGGCGGGCTGCTCTACACCTTTCCATGCACTCGCCTAAAGCTTTCAAATGTTTTTCTTTATCACTGTAAATTGACCAATCATCGAGGAAGGCTTTGAAATTACCTACAGACATTTTTCAAAAATGTGGAGTATTATCCTCTGGAACGTGGCTGGTGCGTTGCACAATCCAAATGGCATTCGGTTGTATGCATACACCCCATCCTCAACCACAAACGTTGTCTTCAATTTGTCTTCCTCCGCGATACTGATTTGGTTGTAGCCTGAGAAGCCATCTAGGAACAAGTACATTTCATGCCCGGCAACTTCTTCGAGGATTGTGTCGGTGAAGGGAATAGGAAATGGGTCCTTGATGGTCACCGCATTCAAACTCCGAAAGTCAACACATATTCTAATTTGCTCCTTTTCTTTCTTCAAGGATATGACGATCGGTGATACCCACTCGCTGACATCCACCTTGAAAATGATGCCCGCTTCCAACATCTTCTCAATCTCCTCTTGTACTTTAGTGGCATAATTTTTATTCATTTTGTACGGTCGCTTTCGTACGGGTTGGGCTCCCGGTACAAGAGGGATCCTGTGCACGCATAACTCCAGTGGTACGCCTTTTAAATCTTTATACGTCCAGGCAAAGGCATCTTTATACTCCATGAAGATTCTAAATGTTGTCGCCTTTAGTACGGGGTCTCAATCATCACCCACAAGAATCTCCTTAGGTTTTTCTGGTTCCCCGAGGTTTACCTTCTTCAGCGTTGGCTCCTCATACTTGATGATTTTGTCCCGTTCAAATTTGTGTGCTGGCGTCACATCCAATTTTGTCGTACCTTCCTTATACTTTCCGTACTCTGGAGGAAATGTTTCACTGGTCGAGCCTTTGTCTTCTTCTGCTTCCCCCTCCTTGACTTGTAGCATGTTGCAATCAGAGTGGAAGACTTCATAATCTTCCATCTGCCAGTGAAATAGTCCATTCAGCGAACTGGTCTCGTCCTCCAAGCAACTCCCAATCTCCAGTACACCTTCTTCATTTGACTCCATTAATTTTCTTTCGTCATCATCTGATTCTCCTTCCGATTCAGATGCCTAAGATGCCAGATCTTCACTGACTGCCTAGTTCTTCAGATCAAAAGTGTACTTCCTCCCCCGACTCTCTATCGAGAGTGTATTCCTCTTCCAGTTGTGGTTTGCCTTGGAAGCTATCAACCATCCTCGTCCCAATAGTGCATCGTACGCCTTTTTCTCCAATGGGATCACGACAAAATTTAGCAAAAACAGTTGCGTGCCAATCAAGACTTTCTGCTCCATTAGTGTACCACGGGGTTTGATGCCATGTTGATCTGCTCCCACGAGGTGGAATGTCGGGGGCCAAAGAGTCGGCTTACCCAAACATTTCCATGTCTCCTCTGGCAGTACGTTTACTCCCAAACCTTCTTCGACGATAGTGTTAGATAATTTCATTCCCAAATTTCCATCTCGATGACAGCTGGTTTCCTCCCGATACTTACTGCTAGTAGCATTGGGTCTGTGGTCTCGGCTACTAGTTCTAGCATTCGTTCTGGTGCACCCTTCTGAAGATTTTCTTCAATAACATTTGTAAGCGCTACTCTGAGATAAGGCATCATTTGCAAAAGATCAATTACCTTGATTGGTACGGTTGTGTGAAGCACCTGCCGTACTATGTTCTTCTCTAACTCCGACTACAGCAACGTACTGGTAGCTTTAGAATTCCTGCGTTCATTCACCATTGCCTCTTCTACTTTTGTCTTGGCTTCCCGGAATCTGTCTTTCTCCATACGAGGGTCTAGATAATTTGCCCTTTTCGACTGCGCCCTTGTAATTGCCAAGACTTCTTCGTCGGCTATCTCCAGCATATTGATACTACCTTTCTGCTTTAGACAATCGGTGTCTTCATGATCACCCAGTCCACACCATTTGCATAGCTTTCCCCCGGTGCCTTGGCTACTCTGACAATCCCTTGCAAAGTGACCCCATTCATTACAGTTCCGGCACTGGATCATGGGCCGTCCGTTGCTATCGTACTGAATTTTGCTTCTAGGCGTATTTCGCCAATTGTTACGGTAGCCTCCAGGGGATGCATTGTTGCTCTGTGGTTTTGGTGGTGTGGTCGGAGGGGTTGACTGTTCTCCTTGGGTGAAGAATACTTGTGAACTTCTGGCTTTTAAGTTGTATGGGCACTCCTTGACGGAGTATCCCATGACTTGGCAGATGTCACAGAATAATTTTTTCGGGCAATTCGCCTTTGTATGACCTTTTGTCTTGCAGTCGGTACACCATAATTCATTTGCCTCTTTGGAACCTTCCTTGTCGGCTTTTAGTTCTTTCATCATCCGCATCATGTCCCGACGAAGAGCTTGTACAGTTGTTGATTCATCTTCACTTTCCTCAGCACTCTCTTCGTCATCTTCTTCCCCTTCGAGGATGTCCTGTTCTCACTTTCAATATCCATCGCCCAGTTATATGCTTCACTGTACGAGGATGGCGGTACCACTTTCATTTTTCGCCGAAGCGAGGGAATCAGCCCTTCAATAAACCATCGTTTCTTTAGGCCATCTGCCGGCTATGCCTCAAGCTTTCCTATCAAATCTTTTAATTTCCAATTGTAGGTCCACACACCCTCGTGCTTTCCTTGTTTAGTATTGTATATCTCCATGACGATCTCGCTATCGTCCCATAGGAGTTTGAACTTCTCCTAGAAAGCTTGCTTCAGTAACCTCCATGTAGCTCTCTGTGCTTGGTCTAATTCAGAGTACCAATCAATGGCACTGTCTCTGAGTGTCGCTAGAAATGCCTTCAGCCACTCGTCGGGATCATCCTATCCGCTAGCTATCCAGATAATCTCACATGTCTTGCAATGCCGTGTGATGAGCCCTGCTGGCTCTCAACTCAAAACCCTTATTTTCTTAAGTCTTTAATGTATTATTTAATTTTTTAAAGAATGTTTAATAGACAGAAGAGAAGGGGCACAGCATATTTAAGCTTGTAAATTGAAATATAAAGCAATTTCTCACAGAATGGAAATGCAGAAGTTGTTATTATACTGAAACAATAAGATCATGAATAATAGACATACCAGAAAGTCTCCAGTTATTTTATTTAAAACAGTAGCTAGCTTGCCAGCCAAGAATGCTGAGAAACTGACAAATAGGGATGCCAAGCCTCCAGATCTAACTTCTCCCACTCAGAAACGTGGCACAATGCTCTGAAAATGCAAGACGCCAAAGATGAAGCACAGAAATGAGCAAAGAAGAAGGCGTTTCTTCAACTTCCTTCACACGCCTCTCTCTAGGCACGAATCCCAAGGTAGGCCGTACGGCCAAAGAAAGAAGAGGTAGAATCTCTGATGGAAGTCTCTGAAGCTGTAGAAAGATGTGCCACCAAGAGGAAACCCTCAATTATTGTAAACAATAAGCAATCTCAAAATATATAATCTCTGTCTGAATCTGTAGAACTTCTGGCTGAAGCTCTCAACATGCACTGATTCGATTGATCTTTCACAATCTCAAGAGTGCTCACACTGAAGAGGTATCGTTCTTCAATGGCAGTTTGTTCAAACCCTGCTCACAAGAGAATGCACAGGAAAAATGCTCAAGGCAAAGTCGAAATATCCAAAGGTGAGTTTCTCATTGCCAGAAATGCCCTTTTATGCAAAGGCACGAATCCCAAGAAAGATACGCCACTTTTGGATATTAAAATCTTTTAAATAATATTTAATTCATTTCAATAGTATATGAATTAAATACTTGGGCGCACTTAATCCATTTAAGTGATTTAAAATATTAAATCACTTTTAGAGAATATTTAAGTGATTTAAAAATATAAAGTCAATTTGACTTTATAATTAAATATTAAATCAATTAATATTTAAATCACTTAAAAACCCACAACTCACTCAAAACACCATATAATCCTGTGCCGTCAGAAGCTGTCGACTCCTGCACTACCAACGCCTATTGTGAACTAGTCACTGGGCTTTGAAAACCAAAATGATCAAACTCTCCAGAAAGTACCACTGACCCAATAACCAATCCAGTTAGCCCACAAGGGTCCAAGAAATAGGCTAACACTCTGCAAACAAGATCACGCTGAAAAGGGGGACATTACATGCCGTACGGGATCTTCAGAGCCATTCCCCATGAACTTCGGCAACTTTTGCCGCTTCGGATGAGCCATCTTTCCCAACTGACCTGCTTGTGTGTTGGACCCGATTAGACTGGTGGTTTCCTCGCTACGTCCTTGTGCGTCACTTGCACTCTTAGCCACGTACAAGTCACTCCCATGTCCTCCATCAACGTCCTCAACACCGTGGGTCTCCTGGGGTTCTCTCCAGTACTCTCCCTGCCCTGGAGTCTTAAGCTCTAGTCTTCCACTCCTCAGCCGTTCGCCGTCATCCAAGAGGGACAACTCTCGAAATCGTCTGATGCTACTACTCAAATCATCTTCGTTCTCACAGGGGTCATATCTGCCCACGTATGGAGTGCCGAAGGGGTCTCCATCCCTTCCTTCTATCAAACTTTGGTGTGCTCCTCCAATGGATATGTCTATTTTTGTCAAGTTTTCATATGTTCTTTTAATCCTCTAATTTATTTCAGTTAAATCCTCATCCAATTCCTTACCGGTTTGTTTCAGTCTTCTTCGTCGGTTTTCTTGTTCTTGCAGCCTGAGTGATCGCCGAACCTTTTCTTCCTAAGTCTTGTTCCCGTCAGGTACTCGATTCTTGTCTTTGTTCGGCCGTACGGGCATTTATTAGTTGGTCAAGCGATCATTGCTGATTACCGGAGTACAACGCCAGCTAGTGTCTCGTTCTTCCTCTTCACATTTGGTTCTTTCTTCGCAACGTTGTAGAATTTGCTGCCTTCGGCGTTCCCGATCCTCTTCTTCTCGCAAGTCTTGCAGGATAATGAAATGGCAGGCCAGTAACCTGGGCATACAATTCAGGAGGTGATTCACCTCGTCGTTTACTTCCAACCTATCCCAAATGACTTCCTCAGGGATCTCCCGTATGTAGGATTCCCTACGTACGTGATCACGTAACGATATTTTCCACAAATTGACAAGATCTTCTGTCAATGAGTCTTCTCGTTCCTCAGTAGCATTTACAGGTTCTTCTGCTGGTTGACCCATTACGCTGCCATAACGAGTGATGCCCTAGTCCGCTCAGGCAACAGCGCCAAATGTTTACTCCACTAATGATAGTTCAATACGCTACAAAAGTAAACTGAATACACAATATCATTGGGCATGGAAAGGCATTCACAGAACAGATATATATGAAGCATTGCAGTCTTTATTCATGTACTTGCAGTATTACATTACCATATCAACAACACTCCTCGACTACGAACCATACAGCAACATAAATAGTTAACCTGCGTCGGTTGAGAGCACCAACCGTCGGCAACTAACAAGTACCAACTAATCCCAAGTGCTAACTAATCCCAACGACTAAATCCCAAACAAAACATTATTTATTTATTCTATTTGCTAATTAACTATTAAGCGGCTTACACAAGGCATTTGTCACCTCCACTAGTGGCGTTTTAGACTCTAGTGAGTGCTGCAGTCATCTATTAAGCGGAGAATCATCTAAATTAGCAGCAAACAGATCACCATCAGGTTCATTTAATATGACTGTTATGATTTCCAAGCTTTAATGATATATCTTGTAATTATTGGAACTTGGGAGATTGAAAATAAAAGACTTCATTAGCTGCTGTCAATTAAATTCCAGCTTATTTGCATATAGTTAGTTTGATAGTACAATCATTAGTTTGCTTTCAGTTTTCCCTTTATGCACTGTTCTTGCACCTCATATATTGGAAAATTTACAAAAAATCAAATATTTGCAAAAATCATTCAAAACAAAACAAAATTGCATCACTAATACATCAGTTGGCAAGGGTTAGAACCAGCAGGGTTCTTACAAATACTCAGATTTGAGAGCAGAGGGGCCCACAAGCAGCAGCAGATAGAGACAAAACATGCCTAGGAGACGGTCAATAGACTTCAAAGACACATGCAACCAGACACAGAGATCAAGATGCCCAGAACGCCAATTTTTCTTTTTATTTAAATCGACCCAAAAATAGAGGTCACATCCATAGTGGCAGAAATTTCTACAGAACACAGCGTCACAGATGCAGAAAGAAGGGATCTTTTTTTTTCAAAACCCGTGCAAAGGGCAAAGATGCGTGTAGGAGCCAACAAAGAATAAAGACACGTGCTTGCTGATAGAAAATCAACGCCCATGGATTTGGAGCTGAGAGCAGAGGTCAAAACACGTGCTCAAAAACGTTGCCAAAGAAGATGTGAGCAAAGAGTCGGATAATTTCCCAAAACAAAAAGCCTTCGAAGAAAACACCCAACTCAAGAATGCAACCACATTTTGAGAAATCACACAAGAATATGAAGAAGACCAGACAAAATGTGCAGCCAAAGGGAATAATTCCTGTGAAAATGAAATCACGCGCTAAAAGGAAAAAACGCAGATGTCCTCAATACAAATCGAGATTTTTGAAAAGCTTTCAAAAAATCCATGAAAAAAGACATACAAATTTCAGGTGGTCTCCAGAAAGATTTTCCCGCTCTGATACCATGAAATGGGAAATCTTCAATCTATTAAAAATAAGAGGCAAACGCTCTCTTATAGATTACAATATAGATGTTTCTAAATCAAAGTTTCTAAAATAGAAACAGGATTGAAGAAAAGAATAGAAACTAATCTAATCTAATAAATTACAATAATACAATATATTGACCAATAATAATCGAAATATTATTTTAATACTATGTTGATGATCTTGCAATCACAGAATAGCAGGTCCACTATATAACAGTGTGTGAAATCTGATGTATATTCTAGTTTTCACGTGACTAGTCTGTGCCTCCTATAGTATTGCTTAAATGTAGTGTCCTATCAACATAGCCATTTCATTCCCAAGGCTCAAATCAAGTATACTATGAATATTTTGAAATGGTTTCACATGGTTGATTGTAATCCTTCCACAACATCCATGGAGGTTCAGCTGAAGTTGGTGGCCTATAATGATTAATCATCAGTCAATAACTTACCTATAGATTTGTGGTGGCAATTTATTTTATCTTCCACCCACATGATTGAATATTTGTTTTGTTATTCATTTTGAATTTGACAGTGATGATGCATCAGATAGAAAAGATAACTTTGTTATTCTTATAGATTGGTAAGTATATTCCATTAGATCTCTATGGTTCTCTTAGGACGATCTTTGAGCACAATTTTTGTTGATGTTCACAAGATTTTTTCCTGCAGAAAACTATATTTGTTAGGTATCTTCCAATGTGTATAGGATCCTAGAATAGCAAAGGGATTACTAATTGAAAGGCTCAACTAGTAGTCCAGATGTGGGTATGAGTTGTTAGCTTTTCCCTTCTCACTATTATAGGATTAAGTTTTTTCCTTTCTGGATCTTTTATAATGTATTGTCAGACACTTAAGGGGCGGGTGGATCTGTTGATGATGTGTGTTGCTCAAACCTGGTTTATCTCCATATTTCTGTTTCTTATTGTTAATCTGAATATTCAGAGAACTCTATCACAAAGGTATCTTCATCAGTTCTTCCTCTAGTTTTGGTGGAGGGATAGCAGGACAGACATGAGCTAGATATCCATGTTCATGACATTGAGTAATGTAAATGCTATAACTTCATGGTTAATAGGATGTTCCCATTCAATTTCACCAAGCTTCAACAAGATTCCATCTGGCAGAGAGCTTTCTAAGATAGTATTAAAATAGACTCTCATATAGTCGAACAACCCAGAATAAAGAGTGTTCAGAGAAGGCTGTGAATTCCACAATCAAATTGCTTATTTTCCTTTGCTGGATTTAAGGCCATACTCACTTGGGAAGAAAGGTAATCTTTCTCACACTAAAACTATGGTAGGTAATTCACCTTCAGTACTGCAAATTCAAGCCTGTGGCTTCATGAATAATTTGGCTTTGTCATAGAACCGTGAAACTCATAAAAAAGTTGAATCCTCTTCAGCCCTAAAAAACATTGAGCCTCTCAGCATCATGAGGACATTGATGGACCCTTTTAGCTTCCAACTCTGGTGTACCTAAGTCTTCAAAAATTTTAATCCTGGGTGTGTGTCCATAAATCTGCAGCTTAAGGCTCTTTCTTTAAGGTGACATAATCTATTTTCCATTTCATCCAAAGAGAAATGAATATTTGGAGGGTTTTCCATTTTGAGGTAACAGCAGTCAGTCATTTGAGCTGGAAAATAAGGCTTGATCAATATTTTTTCAACATGTTGATAGAAGAATTTGAGCATCTCATCCTTTGACCTATAAGGAAAATCTGGAGCGACAAGTTGAAAGGAGGGGAAAGAGTTCATACCTGTTGTGACCTAATTCACACATCGCCCCATTGCAAATGGGGACCCTCCTTGGTTTGCCTGTTTGGTCTTGCCTTTGTAAATTTTAATGATCAGATTGTAAGCACAGAAATTAATTCAAATCAGACACAATAACACAGCAGATACCCTGGGTAAACCCTCCTCTTGAGGGAGAAAAACCCAGCAACAATATATTTATATATTGAATTATTACAAAATGATCTTCTTACAAGAGGCCAATATGCAGGCCCAACAATAAGCACCAAAGAATGATGCAACACAGAACTCAAATACTGATAGAACTCAGCCTCAACAAAATGCTCTCTTATACAATTCGCTTTCCCTTCTAGATAACTCACACTTAGTCTATATCGAACTTAACTTAAAAAACTTGATCATGATAATGAGAAGGCGAACTCATATATATACATTTTGAAGGGACGCCACCTTAATTAATGCAAGTTGGCTAACAATAATAATATATTTTTTTCAAAGAGATGCATCCAATCAAAGGTAAGTCGTCCTCATAGATAATCACGCCAAGAGGAAGGAGGTCGGCCTTATCACAAATGAAAGACATGTCTCTTCATTTAATATTTATTGCATAACAAATAGAAGTGACTATAAGAAATCGCGCGTCTTGAGACTTCATAAATTAAATAGCATAAGGCTATCATTTAATTTATTATCAATAAGAAGATCGCTGGAAGATTATTCCAGACGTTGCATGTAACATCAACACTCCCTCTTAGCTAGGGAGTAAACTTCCAGCTACACAAGACATATCACCTCAACATGGTGTCTATCACTATGTCTACAACCACAAGTGAAAAGAAGAATATCACCTCATCGTGATATTAGATATCGCCTCAACACGATATCAACCATAATGGCTACAACCATACTATGGTGTGTACAAGTGTTCATCACTTGCGTGATGTTGTCACCTCAACATGACTTTCACCATAGCTCTCCCAGAGGGTGAAACACAAGTACAAAATATGTCATGGAATCTCACACATGACATCCACCATGACTTAGCTCAGAGGGTGGAAACAAGGGCTTTCACCTCAAATCTCAAAGAGAAATGCATTAACAAGGGCTTGCACCTCAAATTCCTCCGTCTCAGAGGAAAATGCATTAACAAGGGATTTCACCTCGAACTTCTCTCATAGAGAAGAACTCATTAGACAGGCTCACTAATACTGAGACTCTTTCTCAATCAAGGCTGGATTCTCCACCATACCAAGCTTATCTCAAAAGTACACAAACTTTATCCTGGAGAGAGGCTTGGTGAGAATATCTGTCATTTACTCATCAGTGTTGATGTACCTCAACTATACAGCCTTCCGCAGTACCATATCTCTAATATGGTGGTACTTGATTTCAACGTGCTTGGTTCTGTCATGGAACACAGGATTCACAGAAAGCTTCACACAACTTTGATTATCACAATGAATGATAGTAGGCTCCATTGATTGTCCAAACAATCCTGCAAGGAGCTTACGAAGCCACACTGCTTCCCGAGTTGCCATACAAGCTGCAATATACTCTGCCTCTATTGTACTCAATGCTCCAGATGACTACTTGCTGCTGCACCAGGAAATCATAGCAAAACCCAAACTGAAGCAATAACCAGAGGTGCTCTTCCGATCTGTGACACACCCTACCCAATCAGAATCTATATGGCCATGTAACTCCAAGTCTGCATCTGAAGAATACCTCAACCCATATCCAACTGTGCCGCACAAGTATCTCAAGATATGTTTAGCTGCAACAAAATGTATCTATCTCGGATCACACATAAACTGGCTAAGTGCACTCACTGCATAGCAAATATCAGGTTTAGTGTTAACTAGATACATCAAGGACCCAATCAGCTGTCTGTACAATGTAAAATCCACCAAGTTTGAACTGGCTGAAGCCTCCTTAAATTTATGTAGGTTGTTCTCCATAGGTGTAGACATGGATTTGCAATCCATCATACCAAATCTTTTAAGTATATCAATGGTGTACTTTCCTTGATTTAGAATCATCTCATCTAATTTCTGTCAGACTTCTAATCCAAGGAAGTAATGCATGAGCCCAAGGTCCTTCATCTCAAATTCAGAAGTCAACTCCTTCTTACACTCAAGAATCAAGTGATCTCCAATAAGGATCAAATCATCAACATATAAAACCAAAATTAATGCTTCACCATTGATTACCTTGAAATAGAGATTTGAATCAACATCGTTTTTCAAGAAGCCCAAATTTGACAGGTACCAATCAATCCTTTCGTAACATGCACGAGGAGCCTACTTAAGACCATACAAGGCCCTCTTCAGCTTGCAAACATGTGACTCCTTCCCATGAACCTCAAATCCATTTGGTTGCTCTATATAAACCTCTTCCTTAATCACTCCATTGAGAAAGGTTGTCTTCACGTCCATCTGGTGAATCTTCCATCCTCTAGATGCAGCAATAGCAATGATGGTTCTAACAGAAGTATAGCTAGCAACAGGAGCAAATGTTTCTTTGTAATCAACTCCCTCTTTCTGAGAAAACCCACGAGCCACAAATCTTGCTTTGTACTTCTCAATGCTCCCATCTGCAACATGCTTAATCTTGAATAGCCATTTAGAAGATACCATAGACTTGCCCTCGGGTCTAGGAACAATGTCCCAAACATCATTCTTAAGTATTGACTAATACTCCTCTGACATAGCATCTCTCCAAACCTGATGACTAGATGCTTCCTTAACACAAGTAGACTCAAATTCTATAATCTGACTCATTAAGGCAACATAACTGGAGAACTTATGTGGCCTTTTACTTTCTCTGAATGTGCCTCTAGGAGCTACAAAACTTTCAGCCTCTTGCATAGTACGCCTGGCCCATAGAGCTCTCTTTCTCCCAATAACAATGTCAGTAGGCCCATCCGTAGGTTCCAAGGGTTCAACAAGATCAATATCTTTTTTTGGTTCTGAAGTCTCCCTCTGAATCTCAGGAGTATGGTCAACTTCCATACCCTGAGGAGACTCTTCATTATCGATCTCCATATGAATTCCCCTGAATCTCCTTAATGCAACATCTTCCTCGAATGTGACATCCCTACTAATCTCGATCAACTTCTGTCCTGGAATGTATATTCTGTGGGCTTTGATGTCTAACTGTAGCCCACAAATATTCCCTTCTTGCCAAAAGGCTCCAACTTAGTTCTCTTTTCCTTTGGAACATGAACATAGACAGAACATCCAAAGATCCTCAAATGACTGACTTCAGGCTTCTTCCCTGTAAAGGCTTCCTCCGGAGTCATATCTTCCAAGATCTTATGAGGACTTCTGTTCTGAACATATATAGCCATCCTGGAAGCTTCTACCCATAAGAAGGTTTGCAAATCTTGATCATGGATCATAGCCTTCGCTGCTTCCACGATCGTCCTGTTCTTTCTTTCCGCAACACCATTCTGTTGAGGATTATAGGGGACACAGAACTCCCTCTTAATCCGTGCATCAATACAAAAATTCTGAAAACTGCCAAAGGTGTATTATCCACAATTATCAGATCTGAGGACCTTAATTCTTTTACCAAAAAGATTTTCTACCAAGGCTTTAAATTCCTTAAACCTATCTAACACTTCCTCATACTCTTTATTTTCAAAAAATAAATCCAAGTCTTCCTAGAGTGGTCATCAATAAAAAGAACATAATACAAGAATCCACTTGAAGACGAAACAGACATAGGACCACATAAATTAGAATGAATAAGGTCTAAAATACGCTTAGATCTATTTTCTCTACTATGAAAAAGGGTTTTTATATTCTTACCCAAAGCGCAACCCTTGCAAGTACCTTTGTGCTCCTGGTTGAACTTAGGAAGGCCCGACACCATCTTCTCCATGATAGGTAAGGCTTGGAAATGTAGGTGAGCCAATCTCCGATGCCAAAGATCACATAGACTTGAAGAATCATGAACCAAAGCTTGTAGAGGACGAGTGCAAACTTGGTAAAGGGTTTCATGTCTAACTTCAATTACTTGAACATCCTTGAAGGTAGAGTTCTCCATCCATACTAGAACTTTTCCTTTGGATAAGGCAACTTGATATCCTTTATCTTCCAAAGCTGAAATAGAAATAAGATTGCGCTTGATTCCAGGAACATAAAGAACATTACTCAATTGAAGTGTGATGCCGGAATCGAAATGAAGTGTAGAGGTCCCAATTCCTTTCACGGAGTAGCTAGCATCATCTCCAATGATCACTTGCTCGGAAGACTCTTTCTCCACCAAACTTGATAAGTGCTCCTTAAAACCAGTGATGTGTCATGAAGCACCACTGTCGATCAGCCAAGTGTTGGTGTCGGTAGGTACACTGCTTGACAATGTCGAGTAGAACAAATATTCTCTTGAATCCTTTTTGCGGAGAAGCATCATCAACATCCGCAATGGTGACTTGTTGCTTAGGTCTAGTTGGACAATGCTTAGCGAAGTGCCCAAACTTATCACACCTAAAGCATTGAATCTTGGGCATGTCTATCTTCTTCTTGAAGGGAGGTGCATCATCATTTCCCTTGTCTCAATTCCTCTTGAAGAATCCTTCCATTCCATCTTTTCCTTTCTTCTTTGAAGCATGGGAGGCGAGAACATGAATGTCTTCATTCCTTGAACTTTGACCAACGCCTCTTGCCAACAACCTTGATTCCTCTTGAATGCAATCTGATCTTAGGCGATCAAACTTAGGCAATTTTGATCTTACACTGATTCCCTGAATGTAAGATTCCCAAGACAAAGGTAGACCATTGAGAGCGAGCATAGTCAAGTCTTTGCCATCAACCATATGCCCTATTGTCGAGAGTTGTTCTCTCAAATCTGAAATCCTCATAAAGTATGCAATCACTGATTCACCTTTCGCCATCTTCACATGATGTAGTTGTTGCTTTAGTGCAAGTGTTTGGCTAGTATTGTTGATTTCGTACATCTCTTCCAAAGTTTTGAACATGTCTCTTGCTGTCTTCAACTTAGAGACAATAGGAACAATATGATCCTTGACGGAATCAACCAATATCTTCATTGCTTTAATATCTTTCTTCACCCACTGCAAATTCTCTTCTTCCTCCTCAGGTTCAGGAACGCTAGACTCCACAAACTCACCCAAGTCATTTTCACGCAAGGTAAGCATGATCCTAAATCTCCATGATGTGAAGTTAGATGCTCCCTTGAGTCTATCCTCAATCTTCAATCTGTTCACCATCTTGATTGATGTAAGGATAGACAAAGAACTATAACAAGAGAATAGAATATCGTTGTGAAAAACAAATCTGATCATGATCTCCTCAAACCCGCTCTGATACCATGTAAATTTTAATGATTAGATTGTAAGCACATAAATTAATTCAAATTAAACACAATAACACAACAGAAGCCCTGGGAAAACCCTCCTCTTGAGGGAGAAAAACCCAACAACAGTATATTTATATATTGAATTGTTACAAAATGATCTTCTTACAAGAGGCCAATATGCAGGCCCAACAATAAGCACCAAAGAGTGATGCAACACAGAACTCAAATACTGATAGAACTCAACCTCAACCAAATGCTCTCTTATACAATTCGCTTTCCCTTCTAGATAACTCGCACTTAGTCTATATCGAACTTAACTTAAAAAACTTGATCATGATAATGAGAAGGCGAACTCATATATATACATTTTGAAGGGACGCCACCTTAACTAATGCAAGTCAGCTAACAATAATAATATATCTCTTTCAAAGAGACGCATCCAATCAAAGGTAAGTCACCCTCATAGATAATCGCGCCAAGAGGAAGGAGGTCGGCCTTATCACAAATGAAAGATGTGTCTCTTCACTTAATATTTATTGCATAACAAATAGAAGTGACTATAAGAAATCGTACCTCTTAAGACTTCATAAATTAAATAGCATGAGGCTATCATTTAATTTATTATCAATAAGAAGATCACTGGAAGATTATTCCAAACGCTGCATGTAACATCAATAGCCTTGAGCTTCATTTTCATGGTCCTTTTGCTTTAGGGTTTTCGAGATAGAGTGTTTATGCCATCATCCAGAGCCAAGTTCTGATTTTGAGTCAGAATCAGTGCCTAAACACCACAAACGGACTCAGAAGGCCCGAAGGACAAAGATCGACTATCGTTTCATCCAATTCCGACATCTCCTACTTTTTGGCATTTTTGACCCTCCAGACCCCCTATTTTTTAGGGACTTCATTTTTGGTGTTTTTGGCCCATATTAGACCTATTTTTTAGGGGCTATTTTCGGAAAGTTGCTATTTTGGGAAAAGTTTCTATTTTTGGCCGGGTTCCTATATCTAAAAAGTGCCCAGATTTCAAAAAACCACTCAGAAGTTCAAAAAAATGAATACAAAATCACGAAAAATCAATTGAAAATCTGAAAAAAATCATGAAATCCATGGTGAAATCTGATTAAAAAATTTTGAAAAAACAATCAAAAATCAGACTTCCAAATCAAAATCAGTGGAAAATCTGGAAAAATCAATCAAAAATCACAAAAAAATCAATTAGAAAATCTGGAAAATTCACAGAGAAATCTGAAAAAAAATCATTAAATCCATGGTAAAAATTGCTTTAGTATGAAGACTAGACTGAAGTTAGACATGGCAAGGAGTTTGAGAAGTCCACCCTGCAGCTTGAAGACACTTGGCAAGTGGTAAAGAAAGTGTGCCCAGCCTTGAAGGCATTTAGAAAAACCTTGGGAAGTCCAGCAACTTTAGAAGAGCATTTGGAAAGGGGTAAAGAAAGTCCAACAACATCATGGCCAAATCAACATAAAGTCCACCAGCTTGCAAAGACGTTGGAAAAAAATGTTAAAAGTGCACCCAGCTTGAAAAGTCATTTGACAAAGACTTAATAAAGTCTGCCCACCTTTGAAAAGTCATTTGGCACGGACTTAGGAAAGTCCACCCACCTTGAAAACACTTGGCATAAAGTTTCTAAAGTGCGCCCAGCCTAAATAGCCTTTGGAAAATATTTCTTAAAGTCTGCCCACCTTTAATAGTTTGGGAAAGAGCTTAGAAAGTCCGCCATCTATTTAAAAGTCAAAGTCAAAAATGCTTAGGAAGACTGCCCAGCTGGAAAGGTAAATAAAGAAAATCATGTGGAAAGTCCGCCATGATGAATGGAAAGCAAGACTTGAAGTCCGCCCAGCTTAGTATAAAGTTGAAAAAAAAAACATTTTTAGAGTTCGCCATCTTTTGAAAAGCATTTGGCAAACATAACATGAAGTCCACCTAGAGAGAGAAAGAAGAGAAATACAAATTAGAAAATATTTCTTGAAATCTGCCTAGAGAGAGGTAGATAGATGGCAAGGTGGAAAGTAAATAAGATAGAAAAATAAATGGAAAGAAGGCAATCACCTTGGAAATTCGCCATGACATTTGGATAAGTGGATAAAAGAAACATCTTCAGAGTATAAAGTCCAACTTGTAGAGAGAGAGTATGGTAAATCAACAAGAAGTTCGATTTTAAGAGGAAAGGATGGTCAATTAAACATGAAATACGCCCGTGCCAAGATGAAAATGGCAAAGAGAATATGAAATTTGCTTTGAGATGACGAATCCTACACAAAATTCACCTAGACTTCAGGAGAGA
The DNA here is from genome assembly GCA_007258455.2 of Sequoia sempervirens. Taxonomy (NCBI): domain Eukaryota; kingdom Viridiplantae; phylum Streptophyta; class Pinopsida; order Cupressales; family Cupressaceae; genus Sequoia; species Sequoia sempervirens. Next base: position 29,510 of record VDFB02342172.1, read on the forward strand.
GAGTTTAAAATTCAACATGAAGCCAAATTTCAGGAGAGAGAAAATAAAAATCTTCATCCAACATTGGGATTCATGAATAATTTTTGCCATGGCTAAATTTAAAAAATAAACTAAAGAGAAAATCAAATAATTAGCCATGAGGTGAATTAAATATTTTTCAAATTTGGAAAAATTGAGAAGTTTGGAAAATAAAATTTTAAAAAAATTCATGAAAATCTTTATTATTTTCCAAAACTTATCCTAAAGAATTAGAACTCAAGAGAAGAGGCATAAAATTTGGAAACTTTCTCAAGAAAAGGGACGTGAGTCTGGAAACTTGCTTTGTTGAAGAAGAGAACTCAAGAGAAGAAAAATGAAATTGCTAAAACGAATCAATTGCTCAACCTTTAAAGGGCAATTCAACAAGTCATTTTCACCATATCTTTCAGCAACTTTATTTTTTCTTGAGAAGCAATTCAGGAGAGAAGTAATTTTCAAAAGAGATGTCATTTTCAGAGGAGAGTTTGGAATTGAAAAGCAAAGTCTCTAAACAATTAGCTCGATTTTTTGAAAGTAAAGTCAGAATTCTTCAGAACTAAATTGCCATCAAAAGAGTAAATTTTCAAGAATTCAAAATGGAGATTGATGGAATTCATTATTATTTCTTATTTTATGCACTCTTGCGAATTTTATTCATTCTTCTTATTTTTCAGCTTACTTTTTAAAATCTGATTTTCACAAGCTGGAAATTAATATCTTCAGGAGAGAGAAAATCTGAATTAAATTTAAATTTATTTATTTTCTTTCCTGCAGGTGGATGACTACAAAAGGCGAATCTTCAAAGAAGAAGCAAATGAAGTTTGCGAGTAAAGGACCACAGCTGGAATCCAAAGTCAATTCCAAAGACACTGACATGGGACATGTAGATTTTGAAGAATTTAGGAAAAGAATGATGGGACTGAATGGACTTATGCCTACAGCCATAGCTCACCGGATGGTTCGAAATGGAATTGTCCAAGCAAATGGATTTCCTCCAGCTATTGAGTGCCCTAAATTGATGGTGGAATGCACGAGACATTATAATTCAGAAGAAAGGAAAATTGTTGCTCCTGACAGGAGTATCTTGGCACACCTTGGAGAGCACGCCATTCAGGAAGCCTTTGGTATTCCTAGCCACCACAAGTCCTCATATAAAACCAAAGAAGACACACGGAGAATTTTTGAAGAAAGAAGTGAGCAATGCATAGCCAATTTTAACAAGTTATGGTTGCTAAAACCAAGGCCAATTAAGAAGATGCCAAAGACTTTGCGCTAGACCGATTTTAAAGAGGACTATGGTGATATAATTTTGCTACTGAATAGAATAATGGGCAGCCCCCAAGGTGCATTATTTCAAACGTGGATGTATGTCTTCATTGATGAAATTGTTTTTGGAGTTAGAATGTTTAATTGGGCAAGAATGATTAGCGATAATATCATCGAACAGCTAGTCAATCTGGAGAGCACCAACACATGAGTTCATATATTGTTTACATGTTAGCAAGAGCTTATAGGTATGTTGGATTGATATGTCGAGGTCGGTGGGTAACAGAGAAAATGAACTCAAAGTACATAACCGCTACCCTCAACTGCAGCTGTCAGAAAAGACACATTTTAGAAGAGCTCATAATGCATTTCTCATGTATATAACAAGAATGTTGCAAGGAGGAGCACATTAGAGGTTATCTCATGAATCCAAAAGCCTCATTAGTAGATATGGATACTGGTATATCCAATATCCTAGATTAACATACATCTGGATCTAGGGTTTTACAAGGCTTCCATTCAAACTTCCAATTTTTCCCACTAATAGAATGGTATTGTTGGAGGTTCTCAGACAGTTGGAAACATATCAGAACTTCCAAAGAGCAAAGGGTAAGGCGGTAGTCACATTCCCATTTTTCATTGGCACTATGGAAGAATCGTGCCCATCAGCCCAAGCAGCAGAAAGTGTCAGACTGGAAATAGAAAAGTATCCCTTAAATTCATATCAGTCTTGAGATAATTTCGATCCTCACCACCATATAGGATCCGTAGAGGGAAGGAAATATAAGCATGAAGTCGAGCTAGAAGATTATTGGGCAAACGTTGATGATGAGTTTGAAGTCAGAAAGAGGATGTGGTCTCGGCTGCCAGTCAGCCTAATAAGGACAACCAAGCTCTTCAAGATACCAGATCAAGTTGAAGATGATGGTGAGTTCACTCAACCAAGGTTTGATGAAAGTAGACCCTTGCTTCCTATAAGATGGTTTGAGCCAGAACTTGCAGATTTGGACACCTTCACGAGGCCTATTGTCCAATACTCTCAGTGGTGGGTAGATCAACAAGTTCAGGATTTGCGGCGGAATAATGTAGAGTTGACATATAATTTGATGGGCAAGGGAGAGTCTTATTCCTCGAATGCAGGAGCACCCAAGGGAGTGAGCAAGTTGAAAACGTTAGTTCAAGGAAAAGGAAGTCCAAGGACAATGCTATAGTTGAAGAGCCTATTCAGAAGAAGCAGAAGGCTAAGCCACCCCGCTCAGCTGCATCTACAAATATTAATGAAATATTGGATATTGATGAATCTTTGGCAGATATAAGAATTCCTTCTCCCCTTCCCATCCAGCTAGAAGAAGATCAACCGCCATCTCCTTCAGACACTGAGATTCTCCAATCAGATGATGATGAAGTTAATGTTGCAGATGGCGAATTCCAAGAGGGAATGATTTCCACTCTCAAGGGAATTCAGGGTGCTCCTTGTGTACAGGAAATTCAAGAAGAGGAAGACGTGGAGCTGCCTACCATTCCAAATTGCCTGAAGGAAAGCTTAAAGATAGTTGAAGAAGATGATATGTCAAAAGAAGATAACATGGCCGATTTCTTGGCCACACTAGACACAGCCCCTATGAAGAAACCAGCCAAGATACTTTCCACCATTCAAAAAGATGAAGCAGAGCAGCATATAGTACAAATTTTTGTGCCAACAATTGACAAGACGAGAGGAAATTACTCCTCAAGATTATGCAATTACCAATGTCAATTTGGGCCCAACAACAAAGAGGCAAGAGGTGGAGGATCTAGATAATTCAATTGTACAATCAAGGTGAGGCTGGAAAAAGAAGTAGCAAAGAGAAAGGATTGCGAGAAGGAAGTGGAGCGTTTGAAGAAATACATTCAACACCTGACTAAACCTCTTGGTCAGGACAGTTCAGCAGGACCTCCACTAATGAATACTTCATAGGAGACTTTTGAGGAAGAAATCACTTCAGCCAGAGAAAGAAAGAATGGATAAATGACAAGTGATGAAGCAGTAGTGTTTGCAGAGAGATTAATGTTGGCATATGATCAGTCATCTTTCCTACTGTCAAGAATCTTGAGTTTGGAAGAAGCATGGGAGAATGCCAACGAAATTCAAGAAAGAATCATTCCATGCCTCAGGGTATTGAAAGGAGTTCCTAAACAGGAACTAATTGAGGGGAAAGTTATCGCAGCAAATGCAGCATATGACTTTAATGGCTGGTACCTAGCACTAATCACAAGGAATGATGTCTTGGAGAAGGTGAAGGAAGATTCTATTCGAATTGAAGAGAAAGCAAAGGGGATTCAGGACAAAGTCCTACAGCTAGTTGTTGATGCATTAGAGAAGGATATTGTTAGAAAGAATCATCTGCAGCAGGAAAATTTGAAGAATAAAATCAAGGAGAAGTTCCTTGTCACCACTGGACCCGTCCTCAAACAGAATTTGTCTAAGGCAGCCAATTTCTTGTCTATATGGCATGCCTTTCAAAAGCAGGAATTAGAATGGGAAACCATCTTCGCAGAGTGTGCAAACGATTTGGAACTGTTAGAATACAAGGTTAGCGTGCTGCCACTTGTCACAATCAAGGAGGTTAGCACCATAGTCTCTAGATTCATTCAATACAATGCTTCCCAACAGGATAAGGATGCACACTCAAAGGACTAGCTCTTTACAGCACTTCACTAGCAGTTCACTGATTGTATTTACGGAAACCCTAATTAGGGTTTTATCTTTTAATCTTTGTCGTTGATTCTGATGTAATCTTGACCATTCATTGTACTGTGAAAACTCTATATAAACCCCCCTCCCATTCTCTCATTTTCATTAGAAAAGATTAGAAAAAGATTAGAAAAGATCAGAAAAAGATTAAAGAAGATTAGAAGTTATTAGAAGATTAGAAGAAAGCATTAGATATTAAAGAGCTAGAATAAGAGAGATTAGAATAATTGGTAGAGAGTTCTATGGAATTGTTGTTAATGGCTACTTATGATAATAAAGCTCAAATGGCATGATTTGCTTTGAATTCCTTTGTTATCAAGTGGTTGCATGGTTGCATATTCTCTTTCCTCATAGATTCAATAGAAGTAGTTGAATGAATGATAGATTGATCATAAAGATTTGGTGAAACTATTTTTTCATGCTTTCTTTGGATGAATGATTTTCATTCAATGCAAAAAGCTAATCTGAACTCATGATGTGGATGCCTTAATGTGTATTTGGAATGATATTGTTCAATTGATGGTATTGTTCAAAATATAATCTTAAGCACAAACCTTTGAAGATTGCACTTGCTTTGCGTAGTTGACGTGTTACCTTTATTTTGCATGGCGAAACAAAGTCTTGTTATTG
>VDFB02342173.1:0-14251 GCA_007258455.2 Sequoia sempervirens
CATTTAATCAAACAGTTGAGTGCTTTGCTACTATGGCTAAAAGCCTAAAATGGGTGCTTTTGAACAAGCTACACATGCTTGCAAAAAATATATCAAAGCATAATAGTAAAATATTAAACATAGTAAACCTATTAATGAAAGTCCAAAAATTCAATCACATGAACTCAATCAGGTACCCCTTAAAAGGCAGTTTAATTACACTCAAGCATAGAGTAGTCATCATGATAATGGGAAATTGTCGAAGCTTTGAAGGTTAAAATTGAATAAGGAGAAGCCTATATTACTAAGATTGAGACTTTTGGACAAGCATATGAAGATACACAAATTGAAAACCAATGATTTCTTCAATAGGTTATAGAGAGATGGTTATAATAACAATCTAGTATATGAGAAGGGACATGAATCAATCATGAAAAATGATAAATTCATGAAGCAGCCAAGAGTTGTGGTGAAGTAGAAAGTAGAGCAAACCTATGATAGTGGTATGTAATGAATAGTCATCATAACGATAAAAAGAAAAAAGTTATTAAAGGAAACCTTTGACAATCTATGATAGTCCCTTATGATGAAAACCATGGAAAGAGGACATGCCTTGCTTGCTAAGGTAGTCCTATCAATGAAATTCATTATGGTAGTCAAAAGCACAAAATTTTATTAGACAATAAAGTCAAGGACAATATTATCCTGAAGGTGAACATAACAAAAATAAATGCTTGATGGAGTAACAACCTTAAGGACAGTCATGAGAATCAATCTTCATCATCAAAGGTGTATGGTCAATGAGATGAAAAGAGTAAATTACTATGCAATATCAAAGTATGAAAATGGAAAGTTAGACCTATGATAATGTTGTTTTATGACTATTGAAAAGGTATTTTTTCTAGAATAACAGTAGTAGCAGTCAAATAATGATGTGGTCAGTCCCTACAAAGGAAGCTAGAGTAGAGTTTGAGAAGGTGTTAGGTGAGGTTTTCAAAGAATAGTTAAGAGACAACAAAATCATAATGGTTGGCTCTCAAAATCAACACGACATTCACAATTCTCAAGGAAAAAAATGTAGCAAATTAAATGTAAGCATGGGACAATCATTCAAAAAGGGTTACCACCATGATCAAGGATAATCATTCAACTATCAAAGATAACATGTCATGGGTAGTGATGAAATCCTAATAGGAACAAATGCAAAGGACTAATATGATACAATGGTATGAATGGATAGGTATGCCAACGTTCAAGAGTGAAATTATAGAGTATAAATAAGGAAGGAGATAGAGAAATACTACAACACAAACATAAAACAATGGCTTTGAGAAGGATAGTGTCATGACGCATATAGAGAGGTTTGTTATATGATAGGAAGCCTTAGGGAAAATGAAATGGGGATGAGCAGTCATAAGAAAGAGACAAATGACAATAAAAAGGGAATGAACATCCATCAAAGCATTATATAAAATCAAATTTTATTAAAGGTTTCATTTACAAGTGCCCTGGTAGACTATTGGAGTAAGTAGTGGGAATGGTATTATATAAGTTATTGAATTTCTAAGTCAGTTAAGCCAAGGAGTACGACCAGTTTTTGATGAGTTTAAAACCATCAAGACACAACTAAAAGGAGTGTCTTTCCACCAGTTACAGTAAGTCACCAACCAAATATAAAAAAAAGTAAATCTGTTATAAACTTTAAATAATGAACCTCATATAGGGTTTAACAACAAACTTGCAAGCAATGAAAGAACCCAAAACAACTTCAAACAAACTCAATGGGATTGAAAACATGTAATTGATTTTTAACCTTTGATTCTAACCATATACCTTTGATGTAGAATATTATGCTTTTTACATTGGTTTAGATCCTTGTAGAAGCATGAAGATTTCATCAACAAACACCAATCATGTCTTTATTCCAAAAATGTATCCATTGAATACCTTTGAGTCACAACATCAAAATGTATTATCCATAAAGAATAAAATTTGAATGATGAATGTGCAATGATTACTTGTCCAATACCTCTAACTTTTTCATGAAACAACTTTGTCAAAATTTTGCAACTATCAATACCTTTTGTAGAAACACCATGTGAACAAGTAATGAATGAACAACAAGGACTTTGACATGAATATAAACAACCACTTTGGTTGTAGATCACCAAATGAATGAATAATATATTTGAAATCAATCCATGAAAACACAATGAATCAACTCACTATGCATGTAGTTGGCATCAAACACCTTTTGCATTACCAACTCCATTTACCTTTGACATCAATGAAAAACAACATTAGCATAGAAATTTCTGAAGAATGTTGAAGTATACATAAGGCATGTGGTTTGTTTGAAGTATACAAGTAGAACACAACATTATAACTCATGCGTTTTTCAGTCACAACAACTGAGAACACTTTTGTAACACTTTTCAAGAAAGAAGAGACATATTTTGATACTTTTGTATGAACATGTTAATACTTGAGATCTATAAACAATAATTTTAAACCTCAATTATGTCTAAGAGCTAGAAGATAATGCATGCATGAAATGAAAAAAGTTCACATTGAACATGGACTCTTGATATGGTTGTTGCCCTCAGTCTTTGATTGCATAACCTTGATATTTCATTGATATTGATCTTCATATGGTATGGTTTCAATATTGTTATGATAGATGAAGGTATGTTTGAGTTGTAGATAGATAATGATATGCAAGATTTAGAAATATGAATGACCTAGGTGGATGAAAAGAAGAAAGGAACGTAACACATTGATTAGATGCAATAAAAGCATATAAATGGCTTATAAAAAGTATTTGATATGGGAGGAAAGGATATGAAAAGCTAGATATGGAAATGAATGGAATGGAAAGGCTATGAAGTGATCATTTCTAAATTGTAGATATAAAATGATATGCAAGATTTATAAATATGAATGACCTAGGTGGATCCCAAGAAGAAAGGAATGCAACACATTAATGTGATGCAAGGAAAGCATATAAATGGCTTATGAAATGTATTCAATATGGGAGGAAAGGATATGAAAGGATGGATATGGAAATGAATGGAATGGAAAGGCTATGAAGTGACCATTTATTTCATCATAGAGTGGAACAAATCCCCATTTGTTATTGGTTATGATTTTTGTAATCATCATAGAATGGAATGACAGATACACACACATAAGAAATACTCATGCCCCATTCCTCACTCTCCTTCATACAAAACAAGGTGTAGAGATCCTTGAGCTTCCTCAGAATGACATGACAAGAAAAGAAAAGATATAAAAAGATAGTGATATTGATGAAGACAAGAGACAAGAGTTAAGTTAAAGCACAAGTTGTCATGCATGCAATATGAAAATGATAAATATGCAAGATCATGATAATGAAAAATGCAAATTCTAATGCATATGATGAGGACTAGTGCACAAAATAGTTGCAGGATGGAAAACATAGTAGGTTGTGACTCAGTAAAGCCTAATGTTTTAGAATGTTAAAGTGTTTATGGTTTGTTTAAATGTGTTGCTCATAACAATGATAATGCAATGATAAAGAAGAATTTAAATGATAATGATAAAAAAGATCTTATTCTCTAGTCAACCTAAAAACCAAAGGAGATATGGATGGATAAAGATCATTGATAGGGGTTAATGATAGGACATGTAAGGATACACCCTGCATGGAGGATGAAGATAGATGGATCAAGATATGGAATGCTATGGGTGGAGGGAACCAATGGCAAGGGAACCCAAAATGTTTGCTCTTATAAAAAGGAGAAATAGAGGACCTATAGAGGACTCCAAAGATGGTGTGTCAAAGTAATAAAATGCCCCCATGGTAAGAGGTATGACAAGTTATAACAACATGACATGCATATGGAAGATAAATGGACATGAAAGGAAACATGAGATGGATGACAAGTGATATGGAGGATGGAAGACACACATGGTATAAAGCATGCATTAAATTCTTGTTCTTGCTACTTTGTCCCAATACTTTATGCAAGATCAAAGGAAGGTGGATGGATAAAGTGGATAGAATGGAATATAAATGAAGGAGTACGATGGCTAAGTGAAAATAGGATAATTGATAATGTATCATATGAATGGAAAAGTCTTTCCCCCAAGTATACAAGCAAGGGTACGTGGATGGATGTGAAAGCTAGTGGATATGAATGGATATGAATGGCCATGGAAATGGAAGCTTATGGAAATGAAAGTTGATGAAGGTGTATGGATATGAATGGAGGACTCAAGTGTCTCTTTGCGGAAGATAGTACCCCATTGACTAATTTTTTCTTATAGACCATGGATAACACGTTCCCACTTAAAGACGTTGGTAGGAAAATTGGTAAAGATAATGGAATGGATAGGGGTAGGTAGAAGGGGGTTAAGGATTCATGCAAAGGATTGGATTAAAGCTATGGAATGAGGGATGGAGGTTGGATGGAAGTATGGAATGAAGTGGTTATGAGGGAATGTGGGAAAGAAAAACATTGGCACACACCTTGAAGGGTGGTGAAAGTTGAAGGATTGATAGTGGGTTGGGATAATAAACTTGAGAATATAAGGACTAAAAACGTATTTGGAGGATGAATAACAAAAGAATGGATGATGGTGGAATAATGGAGTCTTGTGGATTAGCAAGTTGGGATACCAATTTTAATTTTTTATTTGAATGCATGGATTTTTTTTCTTTCTTTGGAACCCACATTGTTTTCACTTTTCATTTTTCTTTATAGCCTTTTCATTTTTTTTAATTGGCACCTTCCATTTTCTTGGAAATGTTTTTCTTTTTATTTTAGAGCATATTTTTCTTTAGTTTTGCATGTATTTTTAGTGAGACATGACGATATTTAGGTTTTTTCGGGTTCTCTGATTTATGCATTTCTTGTTTGGTATCCCAATTGCTTCGATAGGCCATAGAGGGATTTTATGAAAAAGGAGGATTTTGAAGTGGAAGGTGTTGGAAGGAATTCAAGGGTATGTGAATTTGTTGTTCTTGAAAGGGAATGTAAGGATATGCATTAGGAACATATGGGCCCATGATGGATGCAAGGGTTGATGGATAGGGTCCAACAATAGATGGAAAATATGATGAAGGAGGTGGACATATTGATCTTGAGGCAGGAGCATCTTGACTACATTATGTTTTCATCATGCAAATTTTGAGGATTGGTCAAATCATTGTTGTTTTACCTTGTAATAAGGTTAAATGAGTCATTCTTCATATTTCAAGGGGACATCCAAGTCATTTTACACTTATTTAGGTCATTGGGAGTGCTAAGTTTGTGACAAATTCAAAAAGTGCAAAAGTTATCCACATAAATGTGTAAAATTGCAAAAAAATGGCAAAGTTGCATATGGAATATGGAAGGTCACTTTAGTGGTAGGCATTGATAGGTGGTTAGGAATTGGTTAGAAGCTCAAAGGTCAGATTGGATTCCTATAAAAAGGATTTTGTATGCATTTGTACCTCGTGGTTGATTGAAATGTGAAGATTGAATAAAAGAAACCTCTATTTTATGCATTTTCTTCAGAAATTTTGTGTTTCCAGGCTCTATATGGCTTTATACGAGCTGAAAAGCATGATTAAATGGTTGTGAACGGTAATAGGCTCAATCACCTTCCAAACTCAATTTGTTTCACATGAATTGGTTTTGTTTTGAGCAAGATATTTGTAATTTTTAGAAAACTATGGAAAACCCTAATCAGGGTAAACAAAGTTATAAAAAATTGTGTTTCTCCTTAATTAAATGGTGAAATCCTCTGGTTTTTGGTGAGAATAGTATTCTATGCGTTTTATTTCGTGTTTCAATGGTTTTGGGAAAAAGCATAAACATAAGGTGTAAAGAATTGAAATTTATGACTGCCAATTTGTGTAACAGTCTGCTAAAACAGGGCTAAAGAAGGGTAACACTTAGGGTTTAATAAAATGCTTGTGGTGGAGGAATTTTGATGGCTAGAAAAGCTTATACAGACCTAAAGATATATTCTTGAATGAGTGGTTAATAGGTTTTGAGAATGGAAAGAATAAAACCAATAAGCCCAAGGTTTATAGTTGTTGAACTTTTCTAGTAATTCTATGAGATTTGACTAGTTTCCTTTGGGTCCCTATTGTACAAATTTTTGTTTTAAAAAGATGTTTAGGTGTCATGATCTGGTCATTTTCAGGATTTGGGTTGGTGAGTTTACAAATTTTGGAGTCCAACTAATGACTGTTCTATTAGGACAAAGTTAACACAGTCTTGCTTTGAAATCATAAATGAATGGATTTAGGAATGGTGTTTGTTAAAATCACTTGATCAAGATATGGGAAATGGCTTGATAAGTTTGAAAAGATGTTTTGAATATGTTTGAGGCATCATCAAGGGTAAATTAGGCTTGGATATTGGAATTGTTATGTCGGTAGCCTAAATAGGCCTAAATGCCCAATTAAGACAGTCAGTTTTGAAAGTTCTCAGTTTTGTGATATTGATGCTGGTGTAAAAGGAGTTCAATCATGGTGTTCATGCCTAGTAAAGTTGTTCCAAGGGTTTGATTCCCTTTTTGTGTCTTGGGAAGAAAAGTTTGGAGTTTGGTGGTTTGTAAGTTCCTTGTTGGTAATTGAGGATAGTTGTAGGTAAAATAGTCATGGGTTGATGTTTCAAGGAACCTGGTTGATTTGAATCTATCATTTTCATGATGTTAAAAGTGTGTTGATGATTAGTGGAACTCTAATTTGCAAATTTGAGTACTTGAGTTAAGTTTTATGAAGGAAAATGTGAATTGGAAATGAGTAACCAAATAAAGATGATTTTGGTGTTTTGTCTAATGAAATTGAGATAGTTGTGTTTCTTCCTCTAGCACTGCATCAAAGTGGTATCAAAGCTAGAAGGCTCTGGGAAAAGAGAAAGTTATTTTGTGGTTTTGTGTTGTGGTGTTGTGCAGGTTAAGAAGAACCTGGTTGTTTCCAAGAGAAGGTAGAGAAAGTTGAGAAGTTGTGAAGCAAGGAGAAGCTTTCTTGAGAAGAGAAAAAGATGGATGTGTTGAAGACGCATTTGCAGGCAAAGGAGGAAAGGAAGAAGAAAAAGAGGCAAGAGAAGATGGACAAAGAGATAGCTGATTTGAAGCAAGAGTTGCAACAAGAGATGAGAAGGATGGAAAAAGAGTTATGGGAATTCTGGATGGAGATGGAAAGATTGCATAGGAAAGCATTTAGTTGGCACTTATCGGTGAGAAATAAAATGGTGTGTCCCATAAAGGAGATTTCCAAAAGAAGGAAAAGGAAAAAGAAGAAGATAATATAGGAAGTCTTTGAAGATGCAGAAGAAGGATTCATGAATGATGAAGACAAAGATGTTGCAGCCATGAATAACCTGATTTCAAAGAGTGAAGACCTTGAGTTGGTGATAAGATTGGATGAAGAGATGATTAAAGATTAATTGATTATGGAAATTTGCAAAGAATTGAGAAAAGATGGAGGTATTGTGATTGAACTAATATGTCATTTCTTTGTGATACTAATATTTTGGATAGGAAACAAGTTGAAGGTCAACAGACAAAGGGAGAAACAAGATGTTGGGATGAAACAAAGTATGGAGAATCTGATTTCAGTTAGCAAACAAAGAAGAGGACTAATTTGCATGGACAAATTCAAATCGAAGGTGAAAATGAAGGTGATAAGGAGTAGTTTCAAGATAATTTTGAGGAAGAATATGCAAAGGAGGTAGATTTGTTGAAAAAATAAAATTCAAGTGGGCTTGAAATCTTTTTGGTCAAGAGAATGATGCAAGAGCATCTTCACTACATTATGTTTTCATCATGCAAATTTTGAGGATTGATCAAATAATTGTTGTTTTACCTTGTAATAAGGTTAAATGAGTCATTCTTCATATATCAAGGGGAAATCCAAGTCATTTTTCACTTATTTAGGTCATTGGGAGTGTTAAGTTTGTGACAAATTCAAAAAGTGCAAAAGTTGTTAACATAAATGTGTAAAATTGCAAAAAAATGGCAATGTTGCATATGGAATATGAAAGTTCAGTTTAGTGGTAGGCATTAATAGGTTGTTAGGAATTGGTTAGAAGTTAAAAGGTCAGATTGGATGCCTATAAAAATGATTTTGTATGCATTAGAAGTTGAAATGTGAAGATTGAAGAAAATAAACCTTTGTTTTAAGCATTTTCTTCAAAAATTCTATGTTTCCAGGCTTTGTACGTCTTTGTACGAGTTGAAAGGCATGATTAAATGGTTTTGAATGGTAATAGGCTCAATAAAATTTAAAAATCAATTTGTTTCATGTGAATTGGTTTTGTTTTGAGCAAGATATTTGTAATTTTTTGAAAACTGTGGAAAACCCTGATTAGGGTAAACAAAGTTATAGAAAATTATGTTTCTCCTTAATTAAATGGTGGAATCCTTCGGTTTTTGGTGAGACTAGTCTTCTATGCATGTTATTTCATGTTTCAATGGTTTTGGGAAAAATCATAAAGATAAGGTGTAAAGAATTGAAATTTATGACTGCCAATTTGTGTAATGTAGTCTGGTAAAATAGGGCTGAAAAAGGGTAACACTTAGGGTTTAATAAAATGCTTGTGAGTGGAGAGGTTTATGGATGAAAAATTATCTGAGCCTAAATAAATATTCTTAGATAGTGGATTCAGAGTTTAGGAATAGAAGCCTCAAAATAATAAGCAAAGGTTCGATTGGAACTTTTGTGAGATTGGCTAGTTTCCTTTAGGTCTATTGGCACAAAGTTGTTTTAAAATATATTTTAGGTGTATGAGGAGTCATTTTAGGATTTAGGTTGGTGAGTTTAAATTTTGGAGTCAACTGACTCTCGGGATCCGGGGTGCTGGTCTTACGTGAAATTAGAAATGAATGGAATTAGGAATGGTGTTTGTTAAAATCACTTGATTAAGGCATGGTAAATGGTTTGATAAGTTTGAATAGATTTTTTGAATATTTTTTTGGAATCATCAAGGGTAAATTAGGCTTGGAGATTGGAATTATTATGTTGGTAGCCTAAATAGGCCTAAATGCTCCAATTAGGACAATGGGTTTATAAAGTTCTTAGTTTTTTTATTTTGATGTTGGTGTAAAAGAAGTTAAATCATGGTGTTCATGCCTAGTAAAGATTTTCCAAGGGTTTGATTCATTTTTTGTGTCTTGGGAAGCAAATTTTTGAGTTTGGTGGTTTGTAAGTGCCTTGTTGGTAATTGAGGATAATTGTAAGTAAAATAGTCATGGGTTGATGTTTTAAGGAACCTAGTTGATTTGAATATGTCATTTTCATGATGTTAAAAGTGTGTTCATGATCAGTGGAACTCTGCTTTTCAGATTTGAGTACTTGAGTTAAGTTTTATGAAGGAAAGTGTGAATTGGAAATGAGTAACCAAATAAAGATGATTTTGGTGTTTTGTCTAATGAAATTGAGATAGTTGTGTTTCTTCCTCTAGCACTGCATCAGATCTAAAGGGAGGTATTTTTTGTTTGAAAGAGCTACCAACATCTTGAGAAGGAGGTATGTAGCCAAGTTCATAAGAATTTAGATGTGTTTTAATATTAGGGTGTTTAGGTAAATGGAATTCATGAAGGTGTGTGGTATTGTAGGAGAAAACCAGCTTTTATAAAGGTGGATGAACCAAATTTATATGTTTATGGTTCATGAATGGGATCTTGTAAAATTTTAGGATTATCATGTGATGTGAGGGAAATTCTTATACCTTGGGGGTCTTGACTTTATTGAATGGATGGAAAGCTTTATTTAATGAATTTATACACTCTGATTATGGTATGGAGTTGAAAATATTGGATAATGAGATGGTATAGAGTTGGCGGACTTGGATCATGAGATGGATTGGGATCATGAGAGGGAGTACTTTGATATTCACATAAAGAGGGATCTATGATGTCATGCTTTCAATCAATGAGGTCAAGTGTGTGACATGGTTGACTTTCTATAGCTGCTATGAAGGTGGAAAAACATGAAATGGATAAGTTGGATAAGCATGGGATGGATGAGGTGAAAGTGGGTGGAACTAGAAGACTAGGACTACCATTTTGTGAAATAGGATTTTGCATCGGGTATTGTATTCCTTTCACCTGGGGTGACTTTTGGTGTTCCTTTGGTGAAATAGGATGGATAGGTATTGGTTGAACATGGAAGAAATTTTGGTTTCCCTTGTCAATGGAGAAAAAGGATGACATGGAGGGTGACATGAATTGGTTATAAGTTTCAATGGTATGAGTTGGAGAAATTTGAAAAGATGTTGAGGTATGAGTTGGATGATGGAGGATATGTTAGGCTCATCTTGATCCATGGTTTTAGGTAGGTTTATGGTTTTTCTTGCTTGATTAAGATTTAGATCTTGAATACCCCATCCCACTATGGAAGATCATACACACCTCTGGAAGCATATATACATTCTAATCAACTATGGTCTTCAAACGTATCCTTGGATGTTTGATAAATGCAAAAATAAATAAATCCATATGACAGTGAAATGGCTTGCTGTAATGAGTACTTTTTGTTTTGTACACTATAACAATGTATTTAAGTAAACCTTCATATTGTAGGCTAGAAAACACAATGGGTTGTGACTCAGTTGTCAATTCCTATTCTATAGACTCACTTCTCAATTCTTGTTCAATGACCACTTTCTATTATGTAGACTATAACAAAACAATGTATTGAAGTTCACATTCATATTTTTTAACAACCATTACTTTCAGCAAACATTCTATTTCAATATCGTCATACATTTTGAATAGAAAATGCACATGTAATAGTTGCATGATGGAAAAAACACAAGGTTGTGACTAACTTCTCAATTTTTGTTCAATGAGCACTTTCTTTTATGTAGACTATAACAAAATAATATATTGAAGTTCACCTTCATATTTTATAACAACCCTTACTTTCAACAAACATTCCATTTCAATATCATCATACGTTTGGAACAAAAAATGCACATAATAGTTGCATGGTGGAAAACATAGGGTTGTGACTCACTTCTCAAATATTTTTCAATGACCATTTTTTGTTATACAAATTGTAACAAAACAATACATATTGAAGTTCACCTCCATATTTTATAACAACTCTTTACAAAAAATGCACAAAATAGTTGCAAGAAATGTTCAACTTACCTATAATGGTCCTGCAAAGCATTTTGATAGGTCAAAAGTCAAAGGTGTTGTTGCACAACTTATAAAAGTTTGAGATGCCACAATAATAGTTGCATTGGAGGTTGGTGGAGGAGGGAATTTGTGTAATGCAGTAGTGGATACAAAACATACAGGAAATATCCCACTTCAAATAGGACATCTACATATAGGAGTAACAATTATTCCTTTAAACAAAATCCAAGCCGATAAAATTCACCTCCTCACCTATGACTTCTGTAGTAAGAAGACCACTTGGTTGAAAAATGTCCCCTTTGCAGCATCTCAATTGCTGCAAACTCTTGCACTACGAAATATAAATTGCATAGTTGGTTCAATTTCATCTTCATATGCAATAAGAGATAGTGGCAACCTTGTGTTTCCATTGCTCACCAATTTCGCTAGTGATTGTTGAGTTGTTGAGGAAATGGTATGGGATTGGATTTTGTTTAAAGGGATAATCATTACTCCTATATGTATATGTCCTATTTGAAGTGGTTCCTTTCCCGTCTATTCTGTATCCACCATTGTATTACAAAAATTCCATCCTCCACCAAACTCCAATGCAGATATTATTGTGGCATCTTAAACTTTTATCAGTTGTGCAACAACACATTTGACTTTTGACCTATTAGTTGTGCAACAACACCTTTTAATTTTGACCTTTATTAGTTGTCCAAAAACACCTTTGAATTTTGACCTTCCATTTCTATCTTTGTTTTATCAAATTCCTGTCTTTTAGATTGCAGCTCTCTTTGAATAGCATTAAGCTCCTCTTCTTTTGACGATGACAACTTCTTCTTGTGTTTTAATTCCTTTTCTAATTGGTTAATTTTAGTCTTTGGTTGTTTTTCTCCACTTTGAGCATTTCCAACTATTGTTTTTGTAGTGTCTTTATCATTAGAGTATGCAAATGTTTCTTTTAACAAGCTCATTAGGGAACTTGTCTACCTTTTCAGATAAGACTTTCATGCCTCCACCTAATTGATTCTCTATTTTTGCACTTAGATCTGGTAGTTCCTTTTCCCTATCATCCATTTATAATTGTATTTGTTCCATGGAATTGCTAACTTCAAGAATGCTTGGCTTCATTTGTTCAACTCCACTTATAGCATCATCTCTCTCTTTCTTTGCTTGCACAAATTCATATGCAATAGAAATTTTTTTGAGTTAATCCATTTCTACATTGCCATTTGCCCCTTGCACATAATGCACATGCTCCTTCCTTCACTTCTCATGAGCAAGAACAACCTCTTCAGTCAATACATTATATATCTCGTTCACTTTGGTCTACTTCTTCCCATGTGTTTTTAGAGTAGATTTATTTTTCATTACATACTTTCTAGTACATCCTCACATTTTTTTATTACTAGCATGTCATACAATTATCATAACAAATATTTTTGGGTTTATGTCAGATTTGTTTCAGGAAAATGGATAGAGTTTTGAATGTATTGAATACTTTCATTTACTTTTGTAGCTACTTTTTGCCCAACTTTGAGAGTGCATTTATGAGTACACAATCCATATGTTTCTTTTAACAAGTTATTTGCAACAAGTGTTTTTATCATTAAATAATTCATATGTTTCTTTTAAAAAGTTATTTTCAACAAGTGTATTTATGATTGCATAATTCATATGTTTCAGATAAGACTTTCATGTCTCCACCCAATTGATTCTCTTTTTTTGCACTTAGATCTGGTTTTACAACAATGAGTGGGTTGTAGTTTTCATAACACCATGTGTTTTCCAATATGTAGTTTTACAAAACAGTATTCATGTAACTAAGACCTTTTGTTTTCATAAATGTATTGCGATATTTATTTATTTTCTCAAGTAGTGGATGACTCAGTAGTTGCAAGTAAATAACATTTTTTTTCTACATGCCCGTAGTGCTATTTGTTATTGATGCTTTTTTCCCTTTTTTTGACAGTACAACTAAAAATGTTGAACTCAAGGATTCACATCAGTGAGCTTCCCTGCGACGCTTAGGAAAACAATGGCAATCTGTTCACTACGGAGAGGATGCATTCTGCTTTTAAATTCAATTGTCAGATGCTGGAGGATGTGATTCGTAAGATCAGTAGATTTCTGGAGCCCATGGAACTTTCACTCCCCTATTTCGAGGCTGATGTAGCATGCGGGTTCCTCTCAAACTCCATAGACCTACTCACAAACCGTACTATGGTTCACATTCTATGTGCAAAGTATGTGTGGAGACATCTTGTAAATCACATACAGCTTGAGGAATCATTCCAAAGATATGATGTTGATCACGATGTATACCCCATTGGTGGCATCTTTTCATGTTTGTTTCTTGAATCATCTTCGAATATGAGGTGTGTAAAAGCAACATTTAGCAGCAGCCTACAACATGAGGGTCCTCATTTTTTCAACCAAGCAATGCAATTGCATGGTCATGATGTCGAGCCACACATCGAAGAGGATATATGGGAGATGTATCATGCCATGTGCACACTGCTATACCACCCTGCACTAGTTTGAATAAATGATGAAAACGTTATTCAATGGCTTGGCATAGGATGCCCCTACCATTTAGATCAGGGCACAAATGTAAAGATTGAATCTGATTAGGATCCACAAAGACTTGTTAAATGAAAAATGGAAACTTTGAATTTTTTTTGTATTACTATTTTGAAACACTACTGTTGAATGAAAGATATTTTGTATTACTCTTTATTACTGTTTGTCACTGCATTTTGTATTAATTTTCATTACTATTTATTGCATGAATACTGTTTTGTAAAACTACAGATTTGAAAACATAGGGTGTTGTAAAAACTACAACCCACTCACTGTTGTAAAACCAGATCTACTATTTTGATACACTACTATCGAATGAAAGATATTTTTTATTACTGTTTATTGTTGTATTTTGTATTACTCTTTATTACTGTATTTCAATATGGAAATTTAAAGGTGAAGTACATAAAATATATACAATGCAATATCATAGGTACAATTAACAAGGTATGAGTGAGCAAGAAGTTTTCAGTAGATTGTGTCATGAACCTTGAAGCAATAGTAGGATAGTCACCTCAAGATTTAAGTAAACCTATGGTCAACACTCTCTTTTCCATTATGAATTTTATTCCCA
>VDFB02342174.1:0-35870 GCA_007258455.2 Sequoia sempervirens
TCAAATCAATGGGTCTCAATAATTATCTTAAAGTCAAGGAAAGGATGCTATCTGACACTTAGAGGAATGGTTATAGATCTAGGTTGTTTCTTGGCACAAACACCCCCAGAGGAACTGGTTCTTGCATAGAACCAACCTGCCTTCACGACATAAACTTAGCCCTAGCCAAGACACTCTCAGGTGTATGTTGTACCTCGAGTTATACACACGTTGTGTGCCCCTTCTCCAAATGTTTAAATTCCCACCTAGACCCTAACCTTCACTCCTTTGTACCCTTTTAGTTCCTCTTTCCTTTTTCTCTTCTCTCCTTGAATGTTCTCAATCTTTTAATTTATTTTCCATGTTTCACATGAATGGTTTATATATCCTTTTATGGGGTGGTTTCTAAACCATCACACTCTTTCACAAAAGGTTGCCTTTAATAATTATTTAAATAAAATAATTATTCTTCCTTTTAAAGAGTGTTTATACATATTATTTATTAATCTCTCTTTTAACCAAAGGATCATAATATCCTTTATTTTATATCTCCCTTTTAATTTTAAAGGGTTATTCATATATTTCTCTTCTCTTGGGGAAAAAGTGACATAACAATGTACCTATTGTGTTGTTTCAAAGACATACTACTGATTTGGAAAAATATGTAAAATTATAATGCCCCATTGTGCCCTAGTGGATGAAGAAATGGTGGGAGAATGGTAAAAATAAATCAGGTTAGGCTCATGATAGGATGATGGGATTGGTTCAGTGAAGAAGGGGATGAAAAATCAGGTCTTGGTTGGTGAGGAAACTGATTAGGAAGATTGGAGATGAAGGAAAATGGGATACAGGGGGTAGGAGGGGTGAAATCTAGGTTTATGGGTCTATATATAGGCCCTTGGAGGTCAATTTCAATTCATTTGCACTCTCAAGGTTATAGATTCAGAGCTATATTTGATATTTTCTTAGCGAAGCTGCTGCAAAGATGGCCCTTGTTCCATGAGTTGCACATCGCATAGACTATGTCCATCAATTCCAAAGGCGAGCCAAAGAAAATCCTCTGATATGCATCTAACCCTTTTGTAGTTAGGTTTAGTTCTAGGTGTAATAAATGTTAGCTTTAGGGATTCCATTAAATGTGTCGATCTAGGATTGACACTTTTGAATGTTGATGCAATGTATTTGAAACCTGATGTGACACTTTTAAATGTGTTGTGCCGCTTTTGAAAAAGTGCCACTTATGTTTTTTGGTTAACTTTTTATTTTGACCATGCAATGATTTTGAGAAAAAACTCACTTATGATTTAGTAAAGTGACACTTTTGAAAAAAGAGAGTTCTTATGACTATGATAAAGTGACACTTTTGCAAAAAAGTCACTTTTGATTTAAAGGTCTGTAAAATTAGATTTTTATCAAAATTTCAACAAATTGACATTGTGTGTGTTATGCTTACAAGTTGTACTTGATCCTATCTTGTTGTGAGAGTGACAACCTTGGGTATTAGATCAGATGGCCCATATGAGTGAGATGGATGTCAAGTTCTTAGGAGCCATCAATTTGTTCCACATTGTATACATGCTAGAAATTCAAGTGCATCATGCATTTATGACCACTGTTATTGAGAGGCGACACTCAAAGACTTCATCCTTCATATTTCCAACTCGCAAGGCTACCATTATCTTAGAGGATATATGGAGGATATTGAGGATCCATATCAAGGGAGCTTGAGTTAGTTATGATCCAAAATTTGGTGTAGCGGCCTTAGAGTGAGTGTTGTTCAATGTCGAGTTGGATATTGATGATGGATAGATTGACTTGAGATCATGTATCATCTTAGTGATCAAAGGGCTTATCTATGGAGTGATCGTCCCTGATCAATAATCCAAGGGTTTCTTCATTGGATGGGGAGATTTTCTAGAGTGAATGATGCAGGATTATGTGGTATTCATGTAGGGACCTTGTGTATTAGCACATTTGTATCATGATATGCACTAGGTGGCATACAAGTTAACCACCAATTTGTCAACAGAAGTCATATTATTGCATTTTTGGGCATGTGAGCACATTGCAGTCATGTGACCCATGGGGGATGTTGCTCAAACAACAAGAGATCATTTTGTGTATAGATATGATGCTCTACTAACACAAAGGAGACTAGGAGATATTGATTACTGGAGGAGGATCATTGATGAGATAGATGAGTTCATTTGATGCCCTTGGATTCACTTTGAGGGCTAGATTGATGATCATATTTATCTTTCATAGTATAGAAAGATGAGGTGGTTGATCGAGCAACACTTCACATATTGGAGAGGTACTTACCGTATAGAGTTAGGATGTAGTTTAGTGAGGCAAGATTTGATTGTCGTAGCCTATCATGTGATGTTTTCTCAAACCTAGATGGAGATTGGGGAGTGGAGGCCTATGGTTGTTCCATAGGTTATAGTTACAAAGTTCCTACATGATGTCATTACATTGGATTTGGGATGATGGTGCTAAGGATTTAGGTACAACTTCAAAGTATGATGCATGGTGTTCCTTGTAGAGGTCCTTGAGGTTTACCCATTCGGATGGTGGTATGGTAGGGAAATGGAGGAGAAGAGAGGTAGAGGGTAGAGACCAAGGCAGCTAGAGGAGTGGGTTTCAATTAGGGACACTACCAGGTAGTAGTGCTCGTAGTGGTACCCAAAGGAGATTAGCAGAGAGGATAGGAGGATAGACCCAAAGGTGGATATGTAGATGAAATCCTATTGAAATGCACAAGACAACTGAGAGGGGGGGTGAATCTTTTGTAACCTAAAACTTCAAATTTAACCCTTAAGCTACTATGATGAATTAGCATGAAAAGAAAATAACAAAAATTAAAAAAACTTAACACCAAACACAAGAGAACACTAGATTTACATGGAAAACCCAAGAAGGGAAAAATCACGGTGAGGATTAGCTCACACTATAATTAGTATCAGCACCAAATATAATACAACTCACCACCGGAAGGGCTCATTTCCTAAAGAAGAAAGGCTCACTGCCAAAATAGAAAAGAAGATAGAGAATGAATGTTACACAGAGAAAAGAATCTCAATGCAACAAGGAATCCACCACAATGACTTCTATACCTTTGCAATCTGGTTGAAGAATTGTAGTTACCTTCTGCTCACTACATCCAGTAAACTAACACTTGAAAGTTCGCATTTCTCTACTCAATTTTACACTCTAACATATTGCACTTCGTATTATTCGCTTCTCACACTTCTATCTTTCATCTATCTTATCCTCCTTCAACAACTTAACTCATACTTATACCATCCTCAACCTTGAAACCATTTCCAAGGTTGGCTATGCACCTCAAACATCCAAATTCAAATTAGGTCAGTAGAAAAATGCTTTCATGGAAGATAGAAGTGAATATGGACCACATCAAAAATTAATTGGGACCCAAATCAACAACACCACTCAACCACACACTACCACAAAAAATATTTATCCTTCGCATGTAGTATAAACACTAGGTTGGTCGTTACCCATGAAAACACCATTAAACTTTGAAGTACACTCTTCCAGAAACCCAAGGATGACTTTCGAACCACACACCATGCTTGAAAATGTTCCAGAATATTCCTCAAACATCCTAAAATCCAACAAAATCCGCAACAACTTCCACCTAAAGAATGTACAAACCCAATACACTCAGATAGCTTTGCTATACATTGTTACTTTAAAAACTATCTTTTAAAGAAACAAACCTCAAATCCTCTTGACTGAGGTAAACTACCAATACCATAAACATGCCTTCAAAATTGCAAGACCTAAAGCATAACTACAGAGAAACGTGGAGTAGAAACATATCTCCCAGACACCTGTGCAATGCATAGTCACACATTGGTGAACACAACTTCTACTATAACACGATACATAATACCATATATTGAATACAAAACCTCTGAAAACCTCTTAGCAACATATATAAATCACACATGCAAATCTTCAACCTAGAAGAAATGTGGAGCAAAACTAGAACACCACTACAACACACTGTTTCCTCTTTTTATCAAATTTTCTCAAAAGCACTTGGAAACCAGTCACTAGAGACACATAATGATCATATTCAATACTTCCACAACCATAGATAGAATCTTATCAAAGCAAGACTGGAGTTTGACACCAATAGATTTACTAATGACAACATAATGCAACTAATCAAAGCATCAACTATACTCTTGCAACCAACTCACTCAATTGTAGACATTAATGAAAATACATGATTATTGACATCAATGACAACATCAACTTCTCATACTTACAATACATCCATCTTGTGGTGGCACTCTTAGAGCGTGATTAGGCTCTCTAGGAGTGAGATGGATATAAAGTAGAGAGGAACAAATTGACTATCTAGATGACATAGAGGATCGTAGAGAGATGGAGAGATATCCCACTTCCATCAGGAAAAGGAACAAGTTGCTCAACTTACAACTGAGATAGATGTAGAGTAGATGATGCAATAGCAACTAGAGGTTGTAAGATAGGGAGCAGTAGTGCCAATGGAAAATCATATGTGGGAGGTGTGGGTACTCACCCAAGAGGTGACCTACTATCGTACCCTATATGAGGTTACAATACCTATTGGGAGGAGAGATCCCAAATTTTCAAATAGGAGTGCACCAAGGATAAAACATAGATCAGAGCAGGGATTTGTGGGATGACCACCTTAGCCACCTCAGCCATAGAATCCAAGGGGATCCAGAGGATAGGGACATCGGGTGATTCCTCCCCATCCACCTTCTCTTGGTCAGGAGGAGAGGGGTAGCTCCATGTAGATTATGTTTGTATATTTTAATGTACAGATACATTATGTAGACAAATTATTTTGATTATGTGTGTATATTGATGGCTCTTGATAGCACATTATACACACATTCGATGTATATGAAACACTTTTGATGATATATGAGATACAAACTTTTATGAGACTATCATATGATTTCATGTGATGTTATTATGCATGTGATGGATGGATTATGATTTGTATGTGATCCTATGATGTGATGATGTTATGATTTTGTAGGATGTATGATATGTTATGATGGATGATATAATGATGCTTAGATTAGATGATGACATTGTTGAAAAATGAGGTGTTTTCTTAGCTTAATACTTTGTAAAACTTTAATATTGCTGATCTAAGTAAGTCTTTTCTTTGTTACATATATTCTTTGTGGATGATTATCTTGATTAATCCATTTTACTGTTGTAGAATGTAGAGAGAATTATTTAGAAGAACTAGACAGGATAATAGAAGGATTACACAAGATATACCGTGGAGAAACCCTTTCGGGAAAAAACTCCACCAAGAATTATTCTATTATTCAAACTCTGAATTACAATAGCTCCAATTCTTGCTTGAGAATGCTTCTTCTGTCTTTACCAATCTTCTTCACACCTGCAATAACCAATCTCAAAACTCTATTCAACTTGAATGAGATATATAGACAATATGCAACCTTGTAATCTCCAAATGGTGATAATTACAATGCATAAGCTCAAGCCCTTGAAAAGGTACGCCATATTCCTTCAAGTAGAGTTATTTAGTGAAGACTAAAGCTTACAACATGTGCATCATGCATTTGGGTGTCCCAAACTGAAGCTACAACTTCTCCTTCACTTCGGTGATAATTCCAAAGCTATTCCTCAAAGATGGCGCCCACAATTAAAGCTACTTAACTGAGCCATCAAAAATATCTTATCATGCATTGGAGTTAATTCCAATAAAGCATCTTGGGTGCCCAAGTTGTCTCCAAGTGCTTTATAGTTAGCTGAAACATTTACTCAACACCATTCCCAAAGAATGGTCATCCCTTGATGGCTGGAGGTAGTCCACAGTATCTATCATACAAATCAATGTTATTAGCCATGCATTCAAGTTAGCGGAAGCTAACTACATGCAACTCAAAATAACTAACAAATGCAACATGCACTTGCATGCAAGAGATATTGTTGGTAACAGTGGTGAGGCCAGTGAACTTAAGCTGATCTTAACTGAACTTCAAGCATGCAAACATCAAATCCTAACTCCTAGGATCTTTACATGCATTCAGAAGTGTTAACTGTTACTTCGTATAGTTAACTAGACACAAGGTGAGTTTCACCTTACCATGTGTGCACCCACATGCTCCTATTATTTAGGAATAAATACAAATGTCAATTTCATGATTTATTTCATCCAAATATTAATCTCATCTTAATCTTAGTGTTGTTGAACACATTCCAAGAAACAAGGAGATACATGAAATAATTAATGTTTAGGATTTGCAATTTAATGGCAACCTATTTCCAACAGACATGATGTGATATTATGATATATGGATATATGATGAAATGATATTCTTTTTTTTTGTAATGTTGTGTTTGATGCTATGGCTATGGATGCATGAAGTATGATCTTATGATGGTATTAATGATTTTTAGATGCAGGATGCAATGCATATTTATGTTTATGTCATGATACATGGATAAAATAGTTAGTATGATGAGCAGGATAGAAGAAAGGGTGGATTTTTTAAAAGAAATGACTGATAGATGTATGATTAGAGAGATAGATAGGTGAATAATTTAGATTGATAGAATGATGATCAAATATCAAGAAAGCTATGATTATTGGTTTGATTTGAGATTTTATTGGAAATAAGATAGGATAGATGATTTTGATTTTGACTTAGGTTATCCTAAATAATGTAGAGAAAACCTTATTTTGATATAGGAAGTAGACGTTATAGATAGGGGTTAAAATTCAGGGGAAAGCATGAATCAATAATAGCAACCACAAAGCTATCTAATTCAATCTATGAAGACCCTAATATAAAAATGAAGCACAAATGATAATAGAAATCCAAAGTGATGAGCTTAGTTTTTGGTCCAATTTTGGGTAAAATCTATAGTTTATTTGCTAGTAGATGTTATGGAATTTAATGTTAAATGTTGGTATTTTATAATGTTTCCCTCAAACTATTGACATTGGAATTAATCCTATCTCTGCAAGCTTTAATGACATTTGGAATAATATGTGGATTATCTATATTGATTTTACATGTGGTTAATGAATGTTCCTTAAGGTGGTTATAGATGTGCAGTTATTATGCATACTGACTTTACCATGCAGATTTAATATACTAAGTTAAGGAAGGCACCACCAACTAGACATGCACCATAACGTCCAACAAAGGAATCACTCCAAGTCAAAGGAGGCCGACGATAGAAGATTCTTCATGCAACTAAACATAACCGCCTTGTAGTGGACTTTAATGATAGAGCATGCATAGGCATTATTGTTGACCTAAATCTACATTTGGACCTACATGTTTGACCAGATTCTATGCACGCGTAACCGCCATCGCTCCATTTCCTCTATTTTCCCTAAATGGCATCCTCCTAGTCATGGAGTTGACTACCTTGTTTAGCTGTTAGTATAAATAATTATCTGATGATCCTTCTTCAGAAGGTTGCATGATTTGATATTGTACTTGCACTCTCTAGTTTTAAGTAATATAGATACATTACTCTTTTTGTACTCATGATTCATAGTGAATAAAATAAAGTTCTGAGTTTGAGCATCCGAGTTTTCATTAGTTTTAGAGGATACTTATCCAAGGGGGCCCACTTGGTGAGTAATCTATCTTCTTATTTTAGCATTAGTTTAGTATTACTTCTTGTTTAGTACTTAGAAATCTGGCACCGACTGTTTTTGCAACCACTAGAATTTCATTATGTGACTGTTCCTGCAACCAAAGCATATAGAGCAGTGTCATATTTGTTGCTCAGATTTTCATTCATATTATACATTTCAGCTTAGCATAGTCATTGATTGATGTTCAACATCTGTTTCATTCCTTTTCAAGCAATTTACTTTCAATATTGTGTGTTCCTTAGCTATAGAATGCAATGGCTACTTTGAGTTCCTAGTGCACATATTGTGCTGACCCATTTCAAGTTCACATCCCTGGGTTGAAAAGTTAAATGCACCTTCATGATGATTGAAATGGCTATTCAAGTTAGATGTCCAATCTTTGAATAATGGTTGTAAAGGCTTAGTTATTAAGATCATTGTAGGAGGCCAACATTTTTAGCATCGTTTCCAGGGTTGGTGTCAAACTAGGGAGTCTTTTGGAGTCATTGGTAGTTTTCCTTGATGTAGTGTTTCTACAAGTTGTTCTTAGTATATCCTCATTTAGGAAGTAATGGACCCCCTTATTCTTTACCAATTCTTTGTGTGAGCTGATTGAGAGTGAGTGATACCACATGCATAGAGGAAGGAGAAGGGATGCTTATGGGATATTTCTTCCTAACAATCCTAATCCATTCCAGCTAGTTGACTATCAAAATCTACTAGAAGAAGAAGAAGAAGATCCACACCCCTTTGTTAATGCATATCCTGATCTAACTAGTTCTGAAGTCTCCTCTGAAGATCAAAATCATCTTGAGAACCCCTTTTCTTTGGAACAACATCAAGTAGGCATGGGTGATGCAAATAGGAATATACCTAACCAACCAACTTTTCCTTTCCCCATTGCCCATCATAATGAAGTTGACAAAATCAAGAACATTCCTGCCTGAGCACTCCCAAAGTTTTATGGACTTGTCACAGAAGATCCAGATGCCTTTTTATTTGATTTTGACATAATTTGCAAGAGTTATGATTATACTACTGATGCCCATAGGCTTAAGCTATTTCCTACCACTTTGAAAGAGGATGCATTAAGATGGTTCATGAGCCTAGGTAGAGCTATTGTGGAAATTTGGGAAGACATGAAGACAAAATTACTTGAAAAATATAAGGAATATTGTGGAGGTAGTGACATGAGAGGAGGTGACATTTTCAGGATGCAACAAAAGGAAGATGAGAGTCTGGAAGACTATGTTGCAAGGTTTTTGTTTTTCCTACAAAAATCTCCACACCATACACTTAATGAAGACTCATAGAAGTTGTTTTTCCTAAGAGGAATCAATGATAGCTACACTAATGCCTTGGACCTCATGGGAGGAGGAGATATTTCCCAAGTTCCTTGGGAAGATATCAAGAAAATATGTCAGAATTACTCTAGGGAAACTTCAAAGAAAGGGAGAGCTTACCAATCTTCCATGGGTAAGTCAACTACTAGTGGATTCTCAAGAATGGAGATTACTCATTTTCTGGAAAACTTCAAGCAAGACATTATCAATAATCTAGCTACTCAGCTAAATACACTTTAGGCCAAGAAAAAGCAAGAGGAGGCAGAGGTGATGTTGATAGAGTATTTCCCCCATTGCAGACAAAAGAAGGACTACAGATGTAAGATGGTAGCTAATCTTGAAAGAAAGCGGGTTCCACTTGAGTTCAAGCCAATCCAGTTTGAAGAAGACCAAGTCTACTATTTTGCACAAAGGAATCCTTGGGCTCCAAGACAAGGTATGCCACCTAATCCACTATCCTATGCTGGGCCATATTTCAATTCCTATTCCTCTGGTAACCAATGGCATCCCCCATATCCACCCAGTTATGGAGGATATCCACCACATCCTTAGAGTAACCCTCCAAATTCTTGGCCCAGTCATCAAAGTTTTCCACCCCAGTGGTAGCAACCTTAGGGGAATTGGTAGCAATTTCAAGGACATTGGAAGCCACCTCCAGGAAATTGGCAGCAAACGAATCAATGCAAAGGAAGGAAATAATGTCCTACTTAGAAAACCAATTACATACAACCACCTTCTCAGCCACAATAGCCTGCTATAATTCCTCCACCTACTAATCCTAGCTGAAATGCACCTAAACCTACTCAACTACCAACTCAACCTACACCCAATCCAAATAACAAACCACAATAGTAGCTTGCCTACTCTGATGATTCAAATCAATTCCCTGCATATGCTATGAGTGTAAGTGATATCCACTTGCATTCAAGTACTACTCTACCAGCCCCTTCCAAGCCCATTATCATTGAGCTCCCTATGGAAGAGGAAGATGAACCTCTAAATGATCCCATTCAACCTAGTGTACTTAAAAATATTGAACTAGTCCATGTCAAGAAAACTAAACAAGAGCCACCATTTCCTTAGAGATTGGAAGTTTCCAAGAAGAAGGAAGAAAAGGAGGATACAACTTTTGATATTTTGGATAAGCTAAAGCATATATGTGTCTAGATACCTCTATTTCATGCCATAAAGGATTTTCCAATCTATGACAAGGAAATCAAGGAGGCATGTCTTAAGAAGATAGGTAGGAAAAAGAAGGACCCAACTACAGTTCATGTGGTGGGACAACTAGCTAACATCATGCTGGGAAAAGAAACTATTCCCAAGTATAATGACCTAGGCAATCCTATGGCAGCAGTTGCTATAAACAAAATCCAAGTAAAGAATGCTCTGATTGATTTATGGGAAGCAATAAATTTAATGACCAAAGACATCCTACAACAACTAAATATTGCAAGCATGAGATCCAATCCTACTGTCTTGTAGCTTGCCGATAGCTCTACTGTTAAGCCTGATGGTGTATTGGAGGATCTTGTGGTAGTTCTAGACTCTTGGGAATACCCAACAGACTTTATGATTCTTTCTCCTAAAGCTACACTAGGTGGGTATCCCATTATTCTTGGAAGGCCATGGTTAGCAACTACAGATGCATACATTGGATGTTGGTTAGGTGACATGACCATTTCAGATGGGAGGAGAGCTAATTTTTTTTTTCTCTATCTGCTGCTCAACCATTGCATGATGAAGATAATCCTGTATGGCCACATGTGGGTGAAGAGGTCGAGGAAGTTAACTCTATTGTGAAAATTATGATGCTAGGTAGAAGCTCTTTCATGAAGTTCCAAGATGAGGATGAAGTATTGGTTAACATCATTCAGAACCATTGTGAAGTGGAGGAAGCATCATCTTCTCATTCTGCTACTCCAATCAAGACACTTCTACCTACTCTTCCTATAGCCATTATTCCTATAGACATTCTTCCTACAGATGCTCTTCCTATAGCCACCATTCCTGCAGAAAAACTTCCTATAGCAACAACTATGTCCCATACATTTCTTCCATATGAGCTAAAGGTACCAAGTGTTAATGAAGCAACCATGATAGAGTTAACTACACAAGTACATGTGTCAGAAGGAAAATATTTGAATTTTAATAGTAAATTAAATGAAAAAAAATTGTTATTGGAAAACCTATTCAGGACCCATTAGCATGTATTTGCATGGCATTATCATGATATGAAGGGATTGGATCCTAAACTTTGTACACACATAATTTACATCAGAGATGATTGCACCCCAGTAAGATAGCCACAAAGAAGAATTAACCCTACACTAAGAGAGATTGTGAAAGGAGAACTGTAGAAATTACTAGATGCAATATTTATCTACCCCATTTCAGATAGTCAATGGGTGTCTCCATTAGTGATTGTGCCCAATAAGGGAGGGAAATGGCAAGTTTGTGTTGATTATAGGGAACTTAATGCTGCCACCAAGAAGGACCACTTTCCTTTACCCTTCATTGATTAAGTTTGTACACACTTGTAGGAAAGCAATATTTTTCTTCTCTAGATGGATTCAATGGCTACAACTAGATCCAAATTGCACCAGAGGACTAGGAGAAGACTAAATTTACCTATCCATGGGGGACCTATGCCTATTTGGTGCTCCCATTTGGCTTATGCAATACACCTGCAACTTTTTAGAGGGTATTCATTAGCATCTTCTCAGACATTTCTCATGATTGCATGGAAATTTATATGGATGACTTTACCACTTATGGTGTTGATTTTAATCAAGCATTAGAAAATATCAGAAGGGTCCTGCAGAGATGTGAAAACCAAAACTTGTCCTTAAACAATGAAAAGTACTTCATGATGATGCGGGAAGGTGTAGTTCTTGGCCACTACATCTCCCATAAGGGAATTCAAGTAGATCCTACAAAGATTGAGGTAATCACAAATCTACCCACACCTACAAAAAAAAAAGATGCTAGGAGTTTCTTGGGTCATGTAGGATATTATAGGCATTTCATCAAGGATTTCAGCAAGGTAGCAACACCATTGTGCACTCTTCTCACTAAAGATGTTGAATTTCAATGGACTAAAGCCTATGACAAGGAATTTTCTGAATTGAAGGTAGCTTTGACTCATGTTGCTATATTCAAAGGGCCTAATTGGGAGCTTCCTTTCCACATCCATACTGATGCATCAAATTATGCCATTAGAGCAGTCTTAGGACAAAAAGAAGGAGTTGTTGAAAACGCCATTTAATTTTTCAACAAAAAATTACAAGGAGTTGAGTTCAATTATACAGTGACAGAAAAAGAAATGTTAGCAATAATCTATGCAATGAACAAATTCAAACATTACATAATAGGCTACCAAATCTTTGTGCACACTGATCATGCGGCCATTAGATATCTCATGAATAAACCTTTGATCATAGGTAGATTGGAAAGATGGTTATTGTTGATGCAAGAGTTTGATATAAACAGTGTGGATAATCTAGGGAAGGCCAATGTTGTTGCAGATCTTCTTTCAAGGCTAACTACATCAAAAGATAATCAGCCCATAGATGACTCTTTCCTTGATGAGAATCTATTCTCCCTCAGTGTACAAACACCCTGGTATGCTGACATAACCAATTACTTGGTCACGTGTAGAATTCCTTCTCACTTCTCTCCTAGAGAGAAAAGGGCACTCTTTGAAAAATCTTTTCCTTTCTCTTGGATTGTTGGATGTTTGTTTTATACTAGACCTGACCAAGTCATGAGGAAGTGTGTGAGAGAAGATGAGACATATGACATTTTGCATGCATGCCACAATGAACCATGTGGAGGACACTTTGCATCCAAGAGGACATCAATGAAGGTTTTGAACATAAGATATTACTGGACAACACTCCACAAGAATGTAGGCAGGTATACCAGAAAATGTGATAGATTTCAAAGAATGGGAAGACCAACAAGGTCTGATGAGTTTCCATTGTGCCCTCAGGTAGTAATCACTCCATTTAACAAGTGGGAATTGGATTTTGTGGGACCCATTGACCCTCCATCAAATAGTAAGTCATATATTTGTATGCATTGATTATGTGACATAATGGGTAGAAGTTAAGGCCATGAAGCATGCAAGAGATAACAAGGTTGCAAAATTTCTTTATGAGGAAATTTTCACAAGATATGGAGTTCCAAGAGAAATAGTGACTAATCAAGGGGCACAATTCACATCAACCCTTGTTGCAGCACTAGTTAATGAGTACAACATAAGGCACATGAAGTCTACTCCTTATCACCCATAGGCTAATGGCCAAGTTGAGGTGACCAACAGAGATATTGAAGCCATTCTAACTAAAATAGTAGCCATTCATAGAAAGGATTGGGAAAATAGATTACCAAAAGTTGTTTGGGCCTATAGGACAACCTAGAAAACAACTACAGCCTTCACCCCATTTGAGTTGTTGTATGGAAAGATAGCTATGATGGCAATTGAATTCGAATATAAGACTTTGCGGATTGCAGTAGATTTGAAGATGGATATTTCTGAGGCACAAAAAAAAAGAATCATGCAGCTAAACAATTTGGATGAGATAAGAAGAGAATATCTACAACCTACAAAAGTGGTGTAGAATCAGAGAATCAAGTGGCATGACAAATTTATCAAGGAAAAAAAATTCCAACCAAGAGATTGGGCCCTGCTCTATGACTCAAGATACTAGGACAATGCAAGAAATTTGTAGACAAGGTGGGTAGGACCATATGAAGTTGTTGAGGTCTTCCCTACTGGAGTTTTTCAGCTTACTACCATTGACCCTATCAGGTTCAAATTACTTGTCAATGGTCATCGCCTCAGATTATATCACAAGACAATTTCCAAAGAAGAGTTCCTGCAACAATTCACCCAGTATTCAACACTCGAGCTTCCTGCAACTGAAAGGAATGGACCTAGAGTCCCTCCTTCTGGATAATTAAGGTGCATACTCTCTCATAATAAAGACTTTCACTTACGTGGAAGGCCATTTCTTCACCCATCTAGCCATCCATCACCACCTTTCTCTCTCTTCCATCACTTCATTCCACCTCATCTCACTCCACTTCATTTTCATTAATTGCTCAATTTGTTCCCACAAGGTTAATTTCTCCACAATATTTGCAGCAAATCTTCCACACATTCAGGTATGTGCGCATTAATTGCTATCTTTAATCATCTTTTAAGTGCGTTCATTTAATCATTGTACGTTAGTATAGAAGTTTACATAAAATTCCATCATTCCCTCTCAAATCACCACTCCCATCTCGCATGGGTGGACACATGTCCAAATTTAGGTTGGGGGAGGGGAAAGAAAATGATGTAAATATATTTCCCATGTGTCAATTTATGCTAGGCTATGTCAAAAAATTTAAAATGAGCTAATTTGAAATCTGAGTGAGAGGACGGCTTGCATGTGTGAAGTGACATTAATTGCAACCACCATTTCTTCCCATCATAATTTCCCTTTATCGCTCATTTTCTTGCCATTATTGCCCTTGTTGTAATCTTGAGTTGCAAGCAAAAAGGTGAAACAAAGAAAAGAAAATTCAGTCAATATTGGCACTAAAAATTTAGCAGGTATTGTAGGAAAGTGAGCTTGATTTTTAGATGAGAATTGTCAGAAAGAAGTTGCGGAGAATTTATTTGATTGCAGACAATGGGAGGTGGGTTAATTCAAAATGAACCCACAGTGCATGACATTTTAGTGCAGGATGCACAATTCCTGGCCGAATTTAGAAACTGTGGATGGTCAAATTACTTCTTGAAGCTAGATGGCTTTGATAAAAGCATTGCCCTTGAATTCGCCCAAACATTTTCTAAAGGGAAAGCCACGGTAAAAGGTTGGAAGTTGTATCAATTAAGAAAATAATTTTAGAGGTCACAGGGTTACCAGCTAATGGAAAAAATTACCTTGCCTCTAGAGATTCCAAATCAACTAGGGCCAAATTTACAGAGCTGAACGACCCCCCATTAAGCATTGATAAACAGGGTGCAAAGAGAATGTCTATGCCCAAGCCATGGAAGAAAATAGCCATTTATGTTATCAAATACATCACTTGTGAGGGTCACCAGTCAAATTTTCATTTTGTACACTTCAAGCTTTTGAATCACATGAGGCACAAAAGGAGGATGAATGTGCCCAACATGCTATACAATCTTCTCTCAATCATGGTAGTCGAGACCCAAAAAGGTAGGGATAATTCTATTTCCCACCATTGTCTGATTAAATTGCTAGTTGAAAAGTCTCTACATGATGTATTTGCAATAACCTGGGAAGAATTTATAAATGTTGATCAAATTAGACCTGATCACTTGCAACCTAGGGCTTTACCTCAACCCCGTAGGTCTAGCAGGAGATTGAGCCTGACTAAAGCCCCCTCTTGGCACTTCAACTTCTGGTGTTGGATCTTGAGTGAATCCTCCTGCAACAGAAGAAACCATAGAAATTAGTTCTTCTAGAATAGAGCACTCAGAAAAAGAAAGTTCTTCCTCTAATTTTGATGATGACATTCCACTTGAAACCCTGACGAAAACTAGGGCACATAAGAGAGAAGTAGAAACAAAAAAAGGAAAGGAAAAAACACAATCTGTAGAAAGAAAGGTTCCAAGTTCTAAAAAGAGGAAGGCTGAAACTATTCATCCTGTAGCCAAAGGAAAGCATGAGAAACCTCCCAGGAAATCAAGACCAACTAGGCCTATGAATAATACGCTTCCGCAGGAAAGCCCTAAGCCTAGTGAGACATCACATGAGGACCTTGAAGCTCCAATGGGGTAGGAGAATGTTGAAGAAGAAGATGTATTTGGGAGAGTAGCAAATATAACATTGGCTGATCTTGCTAACATTGTAGAAGAGCTTGAGGAAAATCAAGATTTCCTGTAGCATGAACAAGAAGTCCTACAATAGGAGTTCCTGCAACCACAACAAGAATAAGAACGAGAGTCCCTACAACAAGAGGTGAAATAATAAATAGTACCCCTACAGCTAGAGATAACTAGACAACCTGAGTCCATGAAAATAGTTCCATATGAGAAGCCGCCATTGACAAAAGGATTGGTAGGAATTCATAATCCTGCTGATTTTATAGTACATGCAACAATTTTGAATTTATGGAAAGAAATACAAAGAAGAGAGGAAGAATGGAAAAAGGAAAAATATAAATTGAAGCAGGAAATTCAAAAGAAGGATGAGGAGATTGAAGATAAAGATGTAGAAATTGCCACCCTGAAGCAGAGGGTGGATGATATGGCAGCTTTGGCACCACAAATTTTGGAATGTAGGACCCCTCCAAGGGTTTATGCTATGCTTCTAAAAGAGAAGTATCTCTCTTTTAAGTTGTAAAGGATTGCATCAGGTTTGAATCCTTCTATCGACACCCATATGGAATTTTTCAATGCTTATAGAATTGCCTCCCTTGAAATGAAGAATTTTTTGTGTGAGTTTTATTTGCATAATTTTGTTGTAACTCAAGACCATGATTGGAACCCACTGTTGTATGTTGGGGATGTCCAATTGAGGGAATTTATGTCTTGGGTAAAAAATGAGATTAGTTGGGGACAACAACATGGAGCTTATAAGCAATTGGAGTCTGATATCCCTCTACCTGTTAGAGTTGAATCTAGCAACCCAAATGATATTTACAGAGAATGGCACAAAATTCTTCTCAGAACTAGTTATGGCAATAGGATTATGCCTTGGATTGAGGTAGTTTACAGTGAGTATGAGGTAAAGACAACAACAAAGGAGGAAACTATGAGAATATGTCTATCACAAAGATGGAATAGTCTATCTAATGATCTGAAGCAGGCTGAGCCTCATTCCATCCACAATTATGCTACAACACTAAAAATGATTGATAGGTATATTCAAATTGGGAGAACTCATGGGTGGTCTTGGCTTCCCCTAACTTTCCAGCCACCCATGCTCATGTGGCCCGTGCCAAAATTTAGATTCTACTAGTATGACATTGCTTCAGAAAAGTAGAGATGGAACAGATTTGACAGATTGGGAGGATTCTATTGGGATCCTAATTCACGCACTGCAGCCACTGATGTTGGACAACTATTAGTTGCAAATTTTAGAGCTTTGACCAAGTAGAAGAACAACCCTTATCCTACTAGAGGACCAACAAAACATTAGGTTGGGGGGAGTGATAAGCCTAGTTTTTGGTCCAATTTTGGGTAGAATCTATAGTTTATTTGTTGGTAGATGTCATGGACTTTAATGTTAAATGTCAGTATTTTCATAATGTCACGGATTATCTATATTGATTTTGCATGTGGTTAATGAATGTTCCTTAAGGTGGTTATAGATGTGCAGTTATTATGCATACTAACTTTACCATGTAGATTTAATATACTAAGTTAAGGAAGACACCGCCAGTTAGGCATACTCCATAACATCTAGCAAAGGAATTGCTCCAAGTCAAAGGAGGCCGACAACAAAATATTCTTCATGCAACTGAACGTAACTGCCTTGTAGTGGACTTTAATGATCGAGCATGCAAGGGCGTTACTGCTGAGCCAAATCTGCATTTGGACCTACATGTCTGATCAGATTCCATGCATGTGTAACCTCCATCACTCCATTTCCTCTGTTTTCCCTAAATGGTGTCCTCCCATTCATGGAGTTGACTGCCTCGTTTAGTTGTTAGTATAAATAATGATCTAGTGCTCCTTCTTCAAAAGGTTGCACAATTTGATATTGTACTTGCACTCTCTGGTTTTAGTAATACAAATACATTACTCTTTTTGTACTCATGATTCACCATGAATAAAATAAAGTTATGAGTTCAAGCATCTAAGTTTTCATCAGTTTTAGAGGATACTTATCCAAGGGGGCCCACTTGGTGAGTAATCTATCTTCTTAGTTTAGCATTAGTTTAGTATTATTTGTTGTTTACTACTTAGTAGAAATCTAGCACCAACTATTCCTGCAGCCACTAGAATTTCATTATGTGACTGTTCCTGAGGCAAAGCAAACATATTAGTGTCTTGTTTGTTGCTCAAATTTTCATTCCTATTATGCATTTCAGCTTAGCATAGTCATTGATTGATGTTCATCATCTGTTTCATTCCTTTTCAAGCAATTTACTTTCATTATTGTGTGTTCCTTAGCTATAGAATGGAATGGCTACTTTGAGTTCCTAGTGCACATACTGTGCTAACCAATTTCAAGTTCACGTCCCTAGGTTGACAAGTTAAATGCACCTTCATGATGATTGAAATGGATATTCAGGTTAGATGTCCAATCTCTAAATCATGGTTGTAAAGGCTTAGTTATTAAGATCATTGTAGGAGGCCAACACAAATAATAAAGCAATAATAATCACTTCCTATGCCAAAGTTGATTCACCTCCATTTCTCTTCTTCATTTTGCTTTGTTTGTTCTCAAATTTGTAGTATACAATGTACTCAATGAGCTTGATATTGATAATTGATGGCTTGATCTCAAGATAATGATAGCAAAATATTGAATATTGTGGTTGTTCTAGATGAAAGATATGAGAAGAAAAATATTGAATATTATGGTTGTTCAATATGAATGATTTAAAGAAAAATATTGAATATTATGGTTGTTCAATATGAATGATTTAAAGAAAAATATTGAAGATTGTGGTTGATCAAGATGAATGATATGAGAAGAAAAATATTGTTCAAATTGTGGTTAGCCTTGAAAGGAGTATGATGGCTTACTTTTATAGAAATTCAATTCAAATGAAGGGCTAGGATTGAAATATGATGTATGGTGATCAATGGATGAGATTAATTGAGATGAAAAGAGATAAGGATAGGAAGAAGGGACTGTGATCCAAGAAATTAGAATAAGAGATAGGGATTACCTAGAAAAAGGTAAAATAATTAAAACAATTATTTAATTTAGGGAATGGTGAGATGCATAATTAAAAAATAAAAAATTATTATTTAATTATAGAAGAAGAGGTAGAATGCTAAATATTAAATAATTAAAATAATTATTTAATAGAGAGTGGATGAAAATGAAGAATAATTAAATAATAAAAGCCATTATTTAATTAAAGGGGGGGGAAATGATAAAATAAAACTAAATAAAGATAATTTATTTAATTATGGAGGAAAAAGCTAATGAATAATTAAATAATTAAAATAATTATTTAATTATAGAGGAAAATGAAAATAATTAATTAAATAAATAAGATTTTTTTTAATTATAGAGGAAAAAGGATAATTAATGACATAATTTAAATGAATTTGATATTTATTTAAATTAATTAAGGAGGAATAAGGATAAAGTGAATTAATTAAACAATTAAGAATTATTTAATTAATAGAAGAATTATGACATTAGGGGATAATTAAATAATTAAAACTATTTAATTATGCTAGGAAGAAGGAAAATTAGTGATAAAATTTTGCTTGTAGGCTTGAGACAATTTTCAATGTCTACATTTTGCCATTTTTGATACAATGCAATTTTGAGTGTTGTGTCAAAGAATAATCAAGAAAATTCAGCCCAGGAGATGTCCCAATGGATGTAGGATAGGATGATGTCACCTTGAAAAAATTGACAAATTTTCAAAAAATTCCAAAAAATTTGGTAAGTTTATTGATAAGCTAATTTGATAGGCATGAATGCAAGGACTAACGAAAAAAATGTTTGCAAGAGGAAAATGTTAGTGTAGAAAGAGGATGAATGGAGATGAAGAAAAAGTGGACGAGATGAAAGAATATTGATATCTTGAGAGCTGGCTAATGACTGATCAAGCTCTTATTTGATTGCATAAGTATCATCACATAACTTATTATGGAAATGGATGATGAACACTAATATATGACATAGACTAAGGTGTGATATGTTATCCCTTGCAAAAACAAACACATGACATACAAGGAATGCCATGACATAGACTAGGAACCAAAGAACCTTTCCGGAACATGTGAGGAAATAACCACTAAGCATGTTGATCCTAACAAAAGAAAGTGTTAGATTTAGTTTTATCTTGCATAGGATGTGTTGATTATTCCAAATGGAAATTCGATCACACACAAGGAACCAAGTTACCCCAGTCATATTGCCAAGACAAACAACAAACAAAAATCAAAGAGAAAAAGGTCATGGTCCATCATCACTCCTCTAAATCCTTCTTGGGACATCCTCCAAGCACATAGTAATATGAAAAAAGATAAATCGATAAAAAGATAAAACAAACTCGACCAATAGAGTCAACAACCATTTAGATTGTTTTCCAAAGAGTGTTTGTATGATTAGATTCTAGATAATGATAGCATCTAGTTTCAGGAATGGTACACATCATATAAGACCAATGATTGATTGAGTTTGGTTTTGAGGGTACAACAACCTGTATAAGACAATTGATAGGTTTGATAGCTAAAGTTTGGTTTCAGAAATGTGGTATGTCGTATAAGACATTTAGTTTG
Source organism: Sequoia sempervirens (assembly GCA_007258455.2). Taxonomy (NCBI): domain Eukaryota; kingdom Viridiplantae; phylum Streptophyta; class Pinopsida; order Cupressales; family Cupressaceae; genus Sequoia; species Sequoia sempervirens. The sequence goes on from VDFB02342174.1 coordinate 20,426, forward strand.
GTTTCGACAATGCAACACCCTATATAAGACTGTTTGATGGCTGATAAGGATTGTTAATTATTTGATGTTTGATGATGATGTTTTGATAGGTACCTATTTTTAGGAAATTGATCTATTGATAGCTGAAGATTGATTGGATAGTTTTCTTGTTGCTTCATGATTTGAATAAGCTCAATTATCTTGTTTGATAACTACCTGTGCCTGCTCAAAATGTCAACCTTAGCAAGGGAAAATTTATTGTGAAATGGATGAAGACCTTATTATGAAAAACCCTAAGGGACTGACCTAATGCCTCAGGGGCTCATCAATGATGGCCTTGCCTATGCAAAGTGTAGAGTAGTTTGACCACTTGGACCATGGATGATTTATTATGAAGTAGGTATGGATGGACTTGAAAATCTAGTATGTCAAAACCTATAGGTCTAACCTAATGCCTTGAGGGCTCATAGATGATGGCCTTGCCTATGTGAAGTTGTAAAGGAAACATAGTTTGACCACTTGGACTGACAAAAACTCTATTTTTGGAGCTTTTGACACTTTTTGATTTTTTTGATTTTGATTTTTTTCTATTTTTTTTGGATTTTGATGTTTTCTATTTTTATTTTTATTTTTTATAGTGTTTTTTGAAGTGTTGAGCCATCTCCAGGATCCCATGTAAGACAAAAGTCTAGGAATTTCCCCTAATCAGGTACATGATTGATTTATTATGGATGAAGAGATGGATGTATAAAAAATTATTATGGATACGAAAAGTGTAAGACACAAAATGTCAATGATTCTCAGGCCATGAGAGGAATGAGTACGCTTTATTATGGGTGAGATGGAGAGGGAAGATTTTATTATGGAGTGGGATGTGTGCAATACACCATGGATGAAAGTGAAAAATCAGATAGAATGATAGTATATGATGGAGCAAAGATCAGCTACACATAGTGCCTGTTTACAAGGTTTTAGCCATGGTACTTCTCCAAAGTGCTACTAAAGTGGTTTTCACTATTGGACGAATTATTTCTCTTTACTATTATTTTTTATTTTTTCTATTTTTTTTGCATCACCAAGATGTTTTTTTTTCCAAGTTTTCATCATGGTAATGATTTTTATTTATTTTTTTATTTTTTTGTGTCACTAAGACAACTGTTTGCCAAGTTTTCATCATGGTAACGATTTTTTTAAAAAAATTGATGGGATTCTATGAAAGATAGGATTGTACTTGTGAAGGCGCATGCTATTGATAGGATTTGGTAATGATTCACCTTCAAGAGTGGCAAGTTGATAAGTGTTGGATCCATATGCTACAGTTATGATGTAAGGACCCAACTAGTTAGGCTTGAATTTGGATGACCATGCTAGATGAAAGGATATGATTTGAATGAAGGGTGTGAATGATGGATACAAAGGATTATTGATGTGGAAAATGAAGGTATTGTTATGCCTTGCATAACCCCCCCAACTTTGATCTGGATCAAAATGGGTCCCCCTTTTTCTTTTTGGTTGCTTGTTTTCCTCTTTGGACTTCTTTTGTTCCTTTGTGTTTTATCTTTTGTTCTGTCTATTTTAATTTGGTTCTGCCTTAGTTGGAATTCAGGTTTTCTCCTGAGTTTGGGATTTTCCACTCCATCTGGATTTTCCTAGATCTCATTCGAACTTCGGTTGAGCGTTGTTGTTCGGTCTTCGTGAAAATCCACGTGGACTAGATTTTTGCGGATTTCTTTCTCCCCCGGATTTTCCCGAAATCCGTTGTTCCCTGTTTGTTCCGGATTTTCCGAAATGTCTTCTCCTTCACGGAAATCCATCCCACGTGGATTTTCCTAGTATCTGGTGGAATGTGAAAAGTATGGGGAAGTAGGACTGGTTAATAAATGATGATGCATTTTATGATTCATTTATGCTATTTTGAAGATCTCGCATGTTGTTCCTTGATTGGCGATGATCGAATTCAGATTCTAATGGAAGTTTTCATGCTCATTCCGCTGGAATCCACCTAGCTTAGAATTCTCTAAAATTCCTCCTTGGATTGGATTCCACGGGTTGACCTGAAACCCAAACTGCTTGTGTGATCCTTTTGTCTGAAGATTTAACAACACCTTACTAACATAGGATTCATTTCAATGACGATTTTGATTAATTAACTTCTATCTGTATGATATTTACTGTGGTTTTCTTTGTTGAATGCAAGATCAAATCCTACGCATGATGATATTTGCTAGGGGATCTCAGTTCGAAGGCATCCCTCAATCCAGTTGGTCCTAAAAATCAGCTAAGGAAAAAGTCGGCAGGACCCTAGCAATGTCACAACGATCAGAAATCATAGGTAGGCTTTTATCACCAAAACATTATTCATCGTATTGGCGACTAAGAGTTTCCTATCGGCATAAGTTTGTCTTCGGGGGACTGTCTTGGAAAAATCTCCATGTCTTACCGACCATTGTTAAAAGGGATTCATAGATCGACATAAGGTTTTCTACCTGCCAAGAGGTCTCGGCGAATTCACGAGGTCTCATCGACTAGCAAAAAGGGTCTAACACTTTGGCGAGAGTTTTGTCTTTGGAGAGATGTCTCCCTAAAAGGGCTCATGTCTTATCGACCAACAACAAAGATATGCCTTTCGGTGAGAGGCCTTCGTGGCAGAGAGATGTCTCGGTGAGGTCTTCAAGTCCCGCCGACAAGGCACCATAAGGGGTTTGGTGAAAGGTCTTGGCGAAAGTTTTAAGTATCGCCGACTGCCAACAAAGCAAACACACTTCGGCAGGACTCAATCGCATCAGGGTAACATCTCACTAAGTGGCTCTAGTCACACCGACATAGCGCGGGGGATTCTATCAGTATGTCTTTGGGGAGAGAATCAAAGTGTCTCGCTGACATGAGGGAGCCCTCGCCAAAAGGTTTCCAAGTTCGGCATAATCTCTTGCTGAAAGGAGTAAGTCTCGGTGACACGAAAGTGATATCATTAGGAGTCTTGCTAACACGGAGGGGTCCCACCAGAGGTTTGAGGTCAGCGATAGTTTTTCCTTCGGCAGGAGGTCTGACCAATTGGCGTGGGTCTCACCGAAGGGAGTTGCATTCGGAAAAAGGAAGCTTCAGTCAGTGTAAAGTCTTGCCAACCAAAGAAAGTCTCAGCCACATGGAGGAAGCCCAATGAGAGTAAAACAAATCGATGAAAGGTCTCGCTGAAGGTGAGTTTTCACTGAAACAAAAGAGCTCGAAGGGAACAAGGAGAAATCGGTAAGACTCTAGACAAATGAAGTGCCTTCGCTATGATGTCTTATCGACGCAGGAAGTCTTTCCGATCAAACAAGCCCTCCTCGAACTCAAATAAACTCTCGCCAAGACAAAGAGGATTCGGTGGAAGGTCCCAGCGAAACAATAAAACAATAAGCTCTTGGCGACACAACATACTATCAACATAATCTCTTGCCGATTCAATAGGGTCACACCGAAAACAAGGGAAATTGGGGAGACTCCAGAAGCATAAAGGGGTTCGATGAAAGGTCTCCCCGAGATTGGAGAGTCTTGCCGATACAGAATGAGCTCAATGAAAGGTCCTGAGCTTAGCATGACATCTTGCCGACCCGATAGGGTCTTCTCAATGCAAAGTGGGCGCGGTAAGAAAAGAGGAAGTCGCCAGGATGTCTGGGCGACTACGCCAGAGTCTTACCGAAAGAGAAAAAGAGCTTGAGCTTGGAGAAGAAGAGTGAGCTTGGGGAGAATAAGAAGACTTCACCATGAGGTCACAACGAAAAGGGATAGTCTCCCCGACATGAAAGATGAGCTCACCAATAGATCCTGGGGTTCGCTATGATGTCCTACCGACTAGCGATTGTTATTCTCTTGGTCTTTGTGAGCTCGGTATGAATTTTGTAGCCCGCCAAAATGTTGACCAATTGACTACTCCTGGGAGGGAAGACCAACCAGAATGCAAGAAAGATGGATTCCTTCTGAGAACAGATGATGATGGATTGGCTCAAGTGAAATGTTCAGATCTGCAAGGAGGCCCGATGGTATTTCCAGAAGAATGGTCAATTTACAAAGAATTCTAGAATAGAAAGGAAGTCGAATGAAGAAAGGAACCGTGACTCACAGGGACAGCTGTAATGATCACTAGCAAGGAGGTAGATCAATATTAATGGAGATATTCTAAGCATTCAAGGCGACCCCCCCAACAGAGCTTGAAGATGGACATAGAGATAAGAGAGTAAAGGCTGTAGCTGCAAATGATCTAAGGTCATCCCTGGAACAACTTTTCAGCATGGACAACAGAGCTTCACATTGAATGCAATTTTTACTTTCCTCAAAAAGATCTAGGGGCCGACTCTCCTACAGTCTGCAGATATTTTGTAAACCCTAGTGCAGGGGACAACACATTCCTAGTGGTACATTCTGTATATAAGGCATTCTTTCCTCTTTGTAAAGGTTAGCACTTCTAGATTAGAACTTCTAAGGTTAGAGAACTTTTAGACTGAGAACTATTTAGAGTTAGAACTATTAGGAGTTAGTCAGTTAACAGAAGGAGATAGAGTTGCATCTTGATTCTCAGTAATGAGAGCTTCTCTTGTCTTCTTGGTTAGCAATTAGATTTCAGTACAAACTATAATGTATTTTCTAAGTTCTCTTAGTGTAGTTGGAAACAATCTGGAGCCACAGATTCTCTGTACACTGGTGATTGTGTCAGCTTTGTAAATATTGCTTATCTATTTTACTAATAGTAGAAGCAATTAGAGTTTAATCTCCTTCATGTTGTGTTCCAAAATGATATTTGTCTTAAATTGATCATTTGATTTGTGAAGTCTTCAAGGAATGAAATATTATTTTGTGTTTTATTTAAATGGTAATTAAAATCTGTTATGTGAATTAACACTGTGAATGAAAGAGGCTGTGTGTCAATCACAAGTTTACTTTGTTATGCAGTTTTGGTTTACAAATTCCTTGAAGTTAACAAGTTTGGTTAAGGTTGGATGAACTATTGTTCTTTTCTGTTTCAAAACTCTTTCTTATCTTTTTATATTTCTTTAAAAACCCCTGTTAGAGTAGGTTTTATTTGATGATTGATTTTAGAACAATCCAAAAAATCAACACCAGCAGGCCCCTTGAATATTACTATTGCATTGACCACTGAGTAACATCAGCACAGTTGAGACCCAACTATAAAGACCTTGGGAGCTAAGGCATCCATGTGCTGCCTTTCTCTTTTAGGAGAAGCATAATAGCAATATTCTGCTTGCATTGTTGTGGTGCCAAAATCGCCATCAACAAGAACTGGCACTAGAAGGAGGGCCTAGAAGGGCAAGCTAGATAAAGCTGGGTTTTCATCCCCAGAGAAGTCCCACAGAGTTCTTCAGTCAGTTGAAAATCCACCACCTTTGATAGAACTCAAGACCCCAGTAAGGCACAAGAGTCACAGAACTGGCTCAACCATCTTACCGCCCTTATCAGCTCCACTCACTCCACCTGGCTTTTCACCAATACCCGAGTGGATACCTATCAATCCACCATCACGTCCACCTCAAGTCTCATCACAACTAATTCAAACCATACAACAGCTAGCTCAACCACCACCACCGTCACCAATGGCATTCTTCCAGAATAATCCCTCTCCATTGGGGACTATCCCTGGAGGTTTTCATAATATGCCCAAGAACCCTGAGAAGTTCTGCCCCAAGTATATTCATGGTGAGTCAAGGAGTGCTGAAGAGCACATACAAGCTTTCAAGTATGCTTGTACCAGAGCTCAGATAGCCCACCATGATGTAGTATGTAAGTTGTTCCCTTATTCCTTAGCGGACATGGCATACAATTGGTACCTTAATCTTCCTCAAGGCTCCATTCTGACCTGGACACATTTGGAAAATGCTTTCATCAACCAGTTCAGGGTTTATGTCGATCTAGCTCTCTTGTACGACCAATTCGCCATCATCAGAAAGGAACCAAGTGAATCCTTGCCTTTATTTAATACTAGGTTCCAACAAATGTATAGGAGATTGCAAGATCCCTATCTAGTCACTGAGAATAGTGCCATCCTATCCTACTTTAGAGTCATAGACCCCCTGCTTGGCTTGTTCTTGCAAAGAACTTATCAACCAACCGATATTGATTCTCTGTCCAAGGTCTATCATTTAGCTATCAAGCTGCAGCAACATATCAGTTCTCAACAAGGAGGCCTGGGAGGAGGTTTTCCTTCGATGGGATATTAGATGCATAGTCCAACTCCCTTGTTCAATACTATCCCAGGAATGTCTCCTTCCCACTATGGGCCTATATCTGAATTACAAACTCAACCACCTGTCCCATTCTTTGCTACTGGAACTTCTGATCCCTTTCAACAATCGCAACATCCCCAAAGTTCCCATGGTTATCAGAACCAAATTGGAACACCAAATCATGGTGGTTAGCCACTTGCTGCTAAGAATGTGGAAAGTGAAAAGAAAGTCCAACTTATGAATGAGGTAGAAACCTTGAAGAAAACACTATCTCAAGTTACAAACGATATGGCTCAGCTTCGGTTGAACCCTTCCCAAAACCAAGGGAACTACCCTAATCAAAACAACAACAACCAGGGTACTTATCAGAATAACAACAATTACAACCAAAGAGGTTATCAAGGCCAAAACTCCTCCAACCAAGGGTACCAAAACCAAAATAGAGGGTATAATCAAAGGCCAAATAACAACAGGAAATGGAATACAGGGCCCAATAATGGTGGAGTTTCTCATAACTATCAAGAAAATGAGGAAAGAACACATACTGCAAACGTGGCCGACCTCAACTTCATGACCAATTGGAGTAGGTTGCATGATGCGACCCATTCTAAGGTAAACTACCCTCAGATGGAGAAAGTTGTCAAGATGGCACACGAAGATTCCCACACATTCCAGGGGAATTCAAACAAAGGAGGTGACTCATTGGATACTGCAATGACTTATGATATCTTTGAAGAAGAGCCCTCATTGCCAAGGCAAGAGGAGAATGAACCAGATGAAGATTCATATGATGCCCAAGCCTTTCAGTCAAAAGGAGGATACTTCCTGAGAAATCAAAGTAAGGGGCCACTCACTACATCAGCACCCCCTAATCACATGGTGCCTCTAAATCAAGGTGTTGATAATAATCCTCCTCCACCAAAAGGCCCGCCTGACCTCCATAACAAGGGTAATTCCTCTGCTGTTTTCAAAAGTAATTCAAGTTATAATACATAATTTGACATTGTTTATGAGATACAGAAGCAGAAAACTTCTTTGTCATATTTTGAGATTTTAAAGTGGTGCCCTGCTCAAAGGGAGATAGTGTTGAAGGCTCTAGAACAAGCTGATAAGTCAAAAGGAAAGAGCAAGGTGGCACCTACTGGGGACATGAATGCAGCTTTATACAGAAACAAGGTAGGTACTCCACCTTTTCTTTTAAGTTTAAGAATTTCTAGCAAAAACTTACATAATTGTTTATTGGACTCGGGGGCTTCAGGAAATGTCATGCCATTTTCCATATGCAAGAAGCTAGGATTAAACCCCATTCAAACCAATAAGAAGGTCATTCAACTTGACAAAACAGAGGTAAATGTGGTAGGGGAATTAAGAAACATACACGTTCAAGTAGGATCATATTCTAGGATCCTAACCAACATAGATATTCAAGTGGCAGATATTCCCGAGACCTATGGTATGCTGCTAAGCCGAGATTTGATGAAAAATTTAGGGGGATATATTTCCCTTGACTTTTCACATGTGTGGCTATCATGGAAAGGGATTCCTAATCAGATTAGGATTGAAAGTGAGCCTCGCCTCAAGCATACCATCACTGAGTATGATTGTCTCAATGAGGTGGCTTACTTTGAGACTGAGATGGGGGTTTATAAACAAGAGGAAATTCTAACCTTCTCGGTTTTCAATGCTAAGAACATGTCAAAACAAAAACCCCTTGATCCCACCACTGATGAAAATCAACAGGGCTTGATTAGAAAGCTGCAACAAGACCAACTAGTCTTAGGGGCAGATATAGATCTGCAAAGTCTCCTCCTCCCTAACTGGTGCAGGGTACATTATCAAAGTCATTCTGAACTGACCTGTCAACCTTGCAGGGACATTTTAAATTATGTTTCCCAAGCTGAGGAAGCTAGCACAAGTCGCCCTAAGACCATTATAGACCGCTTCTCATTTGAGGCCAGGGAAGCAATGATGCTAATCATGGACAGTATGCCCTTAAAGGGAGTTCTTTCTCAAGTTGAGCCTACCCCAGATGTACTCCTGAATCAACATATTGATAAAGAGCAACCCCAAGATCTACTTGACACCCCTATACTTACAAATGAAACAAAACCCAAGGGGTTAACCAAAGACACTAGTGATTTTTAGAAGGATAGCCACAGGTCAGATGACATAACTAAGTAAGAATTGGGGAGTGTATCTAAGCAACTTACAGAGCCTCATTTCCCTATGACTGATGCAAAAGATCAAGCAACCCCAATTTTCACTCATCTAATTCAAGCATCCATAATAACTTCAAAAGGATCAACCCCTGCTTGTGATCAGTTGTGGGCCCTCACCTTTGATGGATCCAAATCCAAAACTGGTTGTGGTGTTGGAATTGTACTAACCAGCCCAAAAGGGAAGGTTTTCTTTGCTTCTTACAGGCTACAATTTGGATGCACTAATAACGTAGCTGAATATGAAGCCCTAGCTCAAGGACTAATGTTTGCACACAAGAAGAAGGTCACTACCTTGATGGTCAAGGGAGATTCAGAAATAGTTATCAAGCAAGTGCATAGCCAATACACATGTCACAATAGAAGGCTGGCAGCTTACGGAAATTGGGTATAGAACTTGATTGAGGACTTTGATTCTTTTGGGATTAGCTTAATCCCTAGAGAAGAAAATTAGGTAGCTGATTCATTGGTTGTTGCTGCAAGCACCTTGGAACCTATGCAAGGCTCCAAATTCAAAAGATTCTCAGTGGAACGGATGTCCACCCCAGTTGTTCCTGACAATATCAAGAATTTTCAAGTTTTCGATGATGACCGACATATCCTTGCTTTCCTAGCAAGTTCTGATGTTTTTGAAGGGAAAATCATTGATGATTCCAACAGGGATCAAGGAGATTGGAACCCTGGAGATTGTGATACAAAAGGGGTCCTTAATCTGAAAACTAATAACATTCCCAAGGGAATGGTTGCTCTAGAAAAAATATTTGACTCAGACCTAAGGGCTCGAGAGAAGGCATCAGCTGAAGAAAAGGGAGGCGAATATGAGACAGTTAACTTAGCTAATTCTAGCCCCGAAAGGAATGTCTACATAGGGAAAGCCTGCCCTGAAGCAATCAGGGAAGACATATTGATGGCACTGAAGAAAGATATTTTTGCAATTGCTTGGGGATATGAAGACTTAAAAACATTTGATGCCTCTATTATGACTCACACTATTCCCTTGAAGCCTAAAGCTAAACCCTTCCGACAGAAGCAACGTCCTGTCAACGCCCTGATTGAGCCATTGATCTATAAAGAAGTTCAGAAATTACTGTCTGCAAGGATAATCTTTCCTGTATGCCATTCAACATGGGTAGCCAACTTAGGTCCAGTCCGCAAGAAAAACGAAGAGTTCAGGCTATGTGTTGACTTCATAAACCTGAATAGGGCTTCAGAAAAGGATAACTACCCACTTCCTTCACTGGATGAGGTCTTGCAGACTGTCAATGGAGCTTAGATGATGTCATTCTTGGACGGTTACTCTAGATACAATCAGGTAATGGTCGACTTTGAAGACAGGATGAAAACGGATTTCACTACAAAGTGGGGGACGTTTGCATATAGAAGACTGTCATTCAGTCTGATAAATGCTGGAGCAACTTTCCAGCATGCCATGGACATAGCTTTCAAGGACCTAATTGGAAAATGCATTATTGTTTATATGGACGACCTGACAGTGTTCTCCAAAGACCGACTGAATCATGTTGCGGACTTAGCCAAAGTTCTCGAGAGATGCATCCAATATGGCGTCTCCCTAAATCCCAACAAATGCGTGTTCGAAGTTTCTGAAGGGAAGCTGTTAGGGCACATAATTTCTGAAAGAGGGATTTCAATTGACCTAGATCGAGTTGAATCCATTTTGAAGATCGCCAAGCCAAGGAGCAAGAAAGAGCTAAGATCTTTCTTTGGAAATATCAACTTTGTAAGAAAGTTTATCATAGGCTTTGCAGAGATTGTAAAGCCACTAAATGAAATGATGAAGAAGGACGCCAGTACAGAGTGGACTGAAGGGGTGAAGGCCACATTTGTGCAAGTCAAATGGTCCATTTCAGAGGCACCCGTGCTCACCAGCCTTGACTATCTCAAACCATTTTACATCTACTCTTTTGCTTCGGAACACTCGTGTGCAACAGTGTTAACTCAACGAAGAGCAGAGGAAGAGGAGAGACCAATTGCGTTCATGAGCTCTCCATTTAAAAATGTAGAAATCAAATACCTGCCTCTTGAGAAGCAAAATTTTGTGCTAGTTCGGGTTGTTAAGAAGTTTCGGCATTACATTCTCCGAAGCCAAATCGTTGTTGTAGTTCCTGATGCGACTGTGAATTCCCTACTCATGCAAAGCGAGTTGGGAGAAAGGAGAGGCAAATGGATGGCCATCCTGCAAGAATTCAATCTAGAGATACACCCTATGAAGCTAGTTAGGGGTACAAGCTTGTCTCAGTCCATGGCAAACGCTGACGACAACATCATCTGTCAACAATACACGACCCAGTCTTTCTCTAATGACCCCTGGTAAGATGATACCATTTGCTTTATGCTCAATAATCAATGTCGAGAAGGAATGAATGCCACTCAAAGGAGATCCCTAAGACTAAAGAGTTCTCATTACATGCTCAAAGGAGGGTTGCTATATAGGAGGAATTTCGAATGGGTATACCTGAGATGCCTTGATCATCAAGAGGCTAAACATGTGATATCTGAGTTTCATGGGAAACATGGCACAAGTCATGGTTCTATAGATTCATTGGCACACCAGATCCTTAGATTTGGTTATTACTAGCCCTGTGTATTCAAGGATGCCCATCAACATGTGAGAACATGTCACACGTTTCAGACTTTTGCATCAAGGGAACGCCATTAAGCTATGCCACTACAACCGGTCTACGAGGTGAGGCCATTTTCCCAGTGGGCACTAGATTTCATTGGGGTTATTAACCCAAACTCTTTTGCAGGAAACAAGTTCATTTTGACTGCAACTGACTACTGCACAAGATGGACAGAAGCTATACCCTGCAGAAACAACACAATAGAGGTAGTGATCAAGTTGCTCACCGAATGTATCACTACAAGGTTTGGGGTACCTTTCGCTCTGGTATGTGACAATGGTTCTACCTTCTCTTCTGTTGAATTTATTTCCTGGGAATATGATCACAAGATTTTCTTGAAATATTCTTCAAATTATTATCCACAAGGCAATGGAGTTGTAGAGTCAACCAATAAGAATCTCTTAGGGGTCATTAAGAAACTGTTTGAACATAACCCTAGAGATTGGCATACTCAGCTTAGATTCGCATTATGGGCAGATAGGACTAGGATTAAGGTTTCCTTAAACACCTCACCATTCAAGCTGGTATATGGCCAAGAGCCTATCTTTCCTATCCACCTGCAAATACCTATCCTTGAGTTCATGCAGAAATTTTACTCTAGTGACAATAGGATAGAAATCAAATTGGTTGTTCTGTTAAAATTAGAAGAATAGAGAGATGCTGCTTTATAACAATTTTTCAACCACCAGGCTATTGTCAAACGTTGGTTTGAAAAAAGAGCCAAGATCAAGGCTTTTAGGATATCAGACTTAGTGTTGTTATGGGATAAGGCTAGTGAAAAGAAAGGAAATCACCAAAAGTTTGACAAACTCTGGTTAGGCCCTTATCAAATTGCTAAGATCCTGGGAGAAAATGCTTTCAGATTGAGTAGCCTAACTGGAGAACCTGTTCCTTTGCCTATTAATGGGCAGTTCCTCAAGCACTATTTTGAATCCTGAGGCTTGTTAATTTTTGTCTTGTATATAAGTAATTTTTTGTTCTTTATGTAAATAATTTATTTTGTCTCCTGTTTGTAAATAATTTGTATTTTTGTAAATCCTTTCTGTGTTTCTGCTTGTCAATAATCTGCTGCTCCTTGTGTAGATAATTTACTCTTTGCTTGTAAATAGTTTGCTGCTTATTTGTTTGTTCTTTCCTTCTGTCCTTTGTGTTTCCTTTGCTGTTTGGTCTTTGTTTTGTTTTTTTCTTTGGGGTTGATCTATCCTTTCCATCTGAAACTGTGGGTTGTTATCTGAAGCATACTTTGGTCATTAGGAGAGAAGTGGTTTAGATATTTTCACGTTTTCTGATCAGGTGATTTTATCCTTGATTCGTTATTTCATGCTTATTACCAATAAGAGTTGTGGAAGGCTTTGAAAACAAGATGCAAGGTGAGTAACCTTCATTAGCTCCCCTGAATCTGTCACAAATCCATTAGATCATCTCCTTTGTATGGGTATATTTGTTCTAGGATGACAGTGTTGTAAGATTTGAGTGAAAAATCTGACTTCCAAGTGCTGTTATGAGGTCCTTGGTAGTTTTCAACCCAGATCCGATATTAAATATCTGAAACTTCAAAAGAAAAAGAAAATAATTATTAAAAGAAAAAGAGGATTCAATATGAATGGGTGATTCCAGTATCTCTATCAAGGCTATGAACGCCTGACTGGTAGTAGAGAAACGATGTGAGAGAACTAGAGGTATCTCCGTTGGGGCTATGGACGCCTGACTGGCAGCGGAGCAATTCCCAAGATATCATTGCACAAAGGAAATCAACTCATGTAGTTCAAATCTTGCACATTATTATTCAAAAGATGAGAAACTTTATGAAAGAAAGATGCACAATCAAGCACACACATTGATTCAGGGGGTAGCCTTTGATTGATTTACATTTGATATTTTAGCTCTACCTTGTTTGTTATAACTGACCTAACTGGAGTTGTGATGTTCATGAACCAGGAGTTCTGGGTAGCTGAATCTTTCAGATTCATTAAAATGGTTAAACCATTTTCCCAACTGAGTCGCCATTTGTTATGCCTTGCATAACCCCCCCACTTTGATCTGGATCAAAATGGGTCCCCCTTTTTCTTTTTGGTTGCTTGCTTTCCTCTTTGGACTTCTTTTGTTTCTTTGTGTTTTATCTTTTGTTCTGTCTATTTTAATTTGGTTTTGCCTCAGTTGGAATTCAGGTTTTATCCTAAGTTCAGGATTTTCCACTCCATCTGGATTTTCCCAGATCTCGTTCGAACTCCAGTTGAGTATTGTTGTTCATTCTTCGCGGAAATCCGCGTGGACTGGATTTTCACGGATTTCTTTCTCCCCCCGATTTTCTCGAAATCCGTTGTTCCCTGTTTGTTCTAGGTTTGCCAAAATGTCTTGTCCTTCACGGAAATCCATCCCACGCGGATTTCCCCAGAATCTGGTGGAATGTGAAAAGTATGGGGAAGTAGGACTGGTTAATAAATGATGATGCATTTTATGATTCATTTATGCTATTTTGAAGATCTCGCATGTTGTTCCTTGATTGACAATGATCGGATTCAGTTTCTAATGGATGTTTTCATGCTCATTCCGCTAGAATCTTCCTGGCTTAGAATTCTCTAAAATTCCTCCCTGGCTTGGATTCCGCGAGTCGACCTGAAACCCGAACTGATTGTGTGATCCTTTTGTTTGAATATTTAACAAGACCTTACTAACATAGGATTCGTTTCAATGACGATTTTGATTCATTAAATTCTGTCTGTATGATCTTTACTATGGTTTTCTTTGTTGAATGCAAGATCAAATCCTACGCATGATGATATTTGCTAGGGGAGCTCATTTGGAAGGCATCCCTCAATCCAGTTGGTCCTAAAAATCAGCTAAGGCAAAATTCAGCAGGACCCTGGTGATGCCACAACGATCATAAATCATATGCAGGCTTTTATTGCCAAAACATCATTCATCATCTTGGTCACTAAGAGTTTCCTATCGGCGTAAGTTTGTCTTCGGGGGACTATCTTGGTGAAATCTCCATGTCTTGTTGACCACTGTTAAAAGGGATTCATATATCGGCATAAGGTTTTCTCCTCGCCAAGAGGTCTCGGCGAATTCACTAGGTCTCATCGGCTAGCAAAAAGGGTCTAACACTTCGGCGGGAGTTTTGTCTTCGGAGAGATGTCTCCCCGAAAGGGCTCATGTCTTACCAACCACCAACAAAGATATTCCTTTTGGCGAGAGGCCTTCGTGGCAGAGAGATGTCTCAGCGAGGTCTTCAAGTCCCGCCGACAAGGCACCATAAGGGGTTCGGTGAAAGGTCTCGGTGAAAGTTTCAAGTCTCGCCGACCACCAACAAAGCAAACACACTTCAGCAGGACTCAATCGCATCGGGGTAACATCTCACTGAGAGGCTCCAGTCACACCGAAATAGCATGGGGGATTCTATCAGTATGTCTTCGGGGAGACAATCAAAGTGTCTCACCGACATGAGGGAGCCCTTGCCAAAAGGTTTCCAAGTTCAGCATAATCTCTTGCCGAAAGGAGTAAGTCTCAGCGACGTGGAAGTGATATCGCTAGGAGTCTTGCCAACACGGAGGGGTCCCATCAGAGGTCTGAGGTCAGCGATAATTTTTCCTTCGGCAGGAGGTCTGGCCAATTGGCGTGGGTCTTGCCGAAGGGAGTTGCATTCGGCAAAAGGAAGCTTCGGTCGGTGTAAAGTCTCGCTGGCCAAAGAAAGTCTCAGCGACATGGAGGAAGCCCGATGAGAGTAAAAGAAATTGATGAAAGGTCTCGTCGAAGGTGAAAGGTTTCACCGAAACAAAAGAGCTCGGAGGGAACAAGGAGAAATCGGTAAGACTCTAGGTGAATGAAGTGCCTTCGCTATGATGTCTTACTAACGCAAGAAGTCTTTCCGATCAAACAAGCCCTCCTCAAACTCAAATAAACTCTTGCTAAGACAAAGAGGCTTGGGTGGAAGGTCCCAACAAAACAATAAGCTCTCGGTGACACAACAGACTATCGGCATAATCTCTTGCCGATTCAATAGGGTCACGCCAAAACCAAGGGAAATCGGGGAGACTCCAGCAGCATAAAGGGGTTTGATGAAAGGTCTCCCTGAGATTGGAGAGTCTTGCCGATACAAAATGAGCTCGATGAAAGATCCTGAGCTCGGCATGACGTCTTGCTGACCCGATAGGGTCTTCCCGATGCAAAGTGGGCGCGGTAAGAAAAGAGGAAGTCACCAAGATGTCTAGGTGACTACGCTAGAGTCTTACTGAAAGAGAAAAAGAGCTCGAGCCTAGAGAAGAAGAGTGAGCTTGGGGAGAATAAGAAGACTTCGCCATGAGGTCATAGAAAAAAGTGATAGTCTCCCCGACATAAAAGATGAGCTCGCCAACGGATCCTAGGGTTCGCTATGATGTCCTACCGACTAGCG
>VDFB02342174.1:35970-139678 GCA_007258455.2 Sequoia sempervirens
CTATGTCATATATTGGTGTTCATCATCCATTTCCATAATAAGTTATGTGATGATACTTATGCAATCAAATAAGAGCTTGATCATTCATTAGCCAGATCTCAAGATATCAATATTCTTTCATCCCGTCCACTTTTTCTTCATCTCCATTCATCCTCTTTCTACACTAACATTTTCCTCTTGCAAACATTTTTTTCGTTAGTCCTTGCATTCATGCCTATCAAATTAGCTTATCAATAAACTTGCCAAATTTTTTGGAATTTTTTGAAAATTTGTCAATTTTTTCGAGGCGACATCATCCTATCCTGCATCCACTGGGACATCTCCTGGGCTGAATTTTCTTGATTATTCTTTGACACAACACTCAAAATTGCATTGTATCAAAAATGGAAAAATGTAGACATTGAAAATTGTCTCAAGCCTACAAGCAAAATTTTATCACTAATTTGCCTTCTTCCTAGCATAATTAAATAGTTTTAATTATTTAATTATCCCCTAATGTCATAATTCTTCTATTAATCAAATAATTCTTAATTGTTTAATTAATTCACTTTATCCTTATTCCTCCTTAATTAATTTAAATAAATATCAAATTCATTTAAATTATGTCACTAATTATCCTTTTTCCTCTATAATTAAAAAAAATCTTATTTATTTAATTAATTATTTTCATTTTCCTCTATAATTAAATAATTATTTTAATTATTTAATTATTCATTAGCTTTTTCCTCCATAATTAAATAAATTATCTTTATTTAGTTTTATTTTATCATTTCCCCCCCTTTTAATTAAATAATGGCTTTTATTATTTAATTATTCTTCATTTTCATCCACTCTCTATTAAATAATTATTTTAATTATTTAATATTTAGCATTCTACCTCTTCTTCTATAATTAAATAATAATTTTTATTTTTTAATTATGCATCTCACCATTCCCTAAATTAAATAATTGTTTTAATTATTTAATTTACCTTTTTCTAGCTAATCCCTATCTCTTATTCTAATTTCTTGGATCACAGTCCCTTCTTCCTATCCTTATCTCTTTTCATCTCAATTAATCTCATCCATTGATCACCATACATCATATTTCAATCCTAGCCCTTCATTTGAATTGAATTTCTATAAAAGTAAGCCATCATACTCCTTTCAAGGCTAACCACAATTTGAACAATGTTTTTCTTCTCATATCATTCATCTTGATCAACCACAATCTTCAATATTTTTCTTTAAATCATTCATATTGAACAACCATAATATTCAATATTTTGCTTCTCATATCTTTCATCTAGAACAACCACAATATTCAATATTTTGCTATCATTATCTTGAGATCAAGCCATCAATTATCAATATCAAGCTCATTGAGTACATTGTATACTACAAATTTGAGAACAAACAAAGCAAAATGAAGAAGAGAAATGGAGGTGAATCAACTTTGGCATAGGAAGTGAGTATTATTGCTTTATTATTTGTGTTGGCCTCCTACAATGATCTTAATAACTAAGCCTTTACAACCATGATTCAGAGATTGGACATCTAACCTGAATATCCATTTCAATCATCATGAAGGTGCATTTAACTTGTCAACCTAGGGACGTGAACTTGAAATTGGTTAGCACAGTATGTGCACTACGAACTCAAAGTAGCCATTCCATTCTATAGCTAAGGAACACACAATAATGAAAGTAAATTGCTTGAAAATGAATGAAACAGATGATGAACATCAATAAATGACTATGCTAAGCTGAAATACATAATAGGAATGAAAATTTGAGCAACAAACAAGACACTAATATGTTTGCTTTGGCCGTAGGAACAGTCACATAATGAAATTCTAGTGGTTGCAGGAATAGTTGGTGCTAGATTTCTACTAAGTAGTAAACAACAAATAATACTAAACTAATGCTAAACTAAGAAGATAGATTACTCACCAAGTGGGCCCCCTTGGATAAGTATCCTCTAAAACTGATGAAAACTTAGATGCTTGAACTCATAACTTTATTTTATTCATGGTGAATCATGAGTACAAAAAGAGTAATGTATTTGTATTACTAAAACCAGAGAGTGCAAGTACAATATCAAATTGTGCAACCTTTTGAAGAAGGAGCACTAGATCATTATTTATACTAACAACTAAACGAGGCAGTCAACTCCATGAATGGGAGGACACCATTTAGGGAAAACAGAGGAAATGGAGTGATGGAGGTTACACATGCATGGAATCTGATCAGACATGTAGGTCCAAATGCAGATTTGGCTCAGCAGTAACGCCCTTGCATGCTCGATCATTAAAGTCCACTACAAGGCAGTTACGTTCAGTTGCATGAAGAATATTTTGTTGTCGGCCTCCTTTGACTTGGAGCAATTCCTTTGCTAGATGTTATGGAGTATGCCTAACTGGCGGTGTCTTCCTTAACTTAGTATATTAAATCTACATGGTAAAGTTAGTATGCATAATAACTGCACATCTATAACCACCTTAAGGAACATTCATTAACCACATGCAAAATCAATATAGATAATCCGTGACATTATGAAAATACTGACATTTAACATTAAAGTCCATGACATCTACCAACAAATAAACTATAGATTCTACCCAAAATTGGACCAAAAACTAGGCTTATCACTCCCCCCAACCTAATGTTTTGTTGGTCCTCTAGTAGGATAAGGGTTGTTCTTCTACTTGGTCAAAGCTCTAAAATTTGCAACTAATAGTTGTCCAACATCAGTGGCTGCAGTGCGTGAATTAGGATCCCAATAGAATCCTCCCAATCTGTCAAATCTGTTCCATCTCTACTTTTCTGAAGCAATGTCATACTAGTAGAATCTAAATTTTGGCACGGGCCACATGAGCATGGGTGGCTGGAAAGTTAGGGGAAGCCAAGACCACCCATGAGTTCTCCCAATTTGAATATACCTATCAATCATTTTTAGTGTTGTAGCATAATTGTGGATGGAATGAGGCTCAGCCTGCTTCAGATCATTAGATAGACTATTCCATCTTTGTGATAGACATATTCTCATAGTTTCCTCCTTTGTTGTTGTCTTTACCTCATACTCACTGTAAACTACCTCAATCCAAGGCATAATCCTATTGCCATAACTAGTTCTGAGAAGAATTTTGTGCCATTCTCTGTAAATATCATTTGGGTTGCTAGATTCAACTCTAACAGGTAGAGGGATATCAGACTCCAATTGCTTATAAGCTCCATGTTGTTGTCCCCAACTAATCTCATTTTTTACCCAAGACATAAATTCCCTCAATTGGACATCCCCAACATACAACAGTGGGTTCCAATCATGGTCTTGAGTTACAACAAAATTATGCAAATAAAACTCACACAAAAAATTCTTCATTTCAAGGGAGGCAATTCTATAAGCATTGAAAAATTCCATATGGGTGTCGATAGAAGGATTCAAACCTGATGCAATCCTTTACAACTTAAAAGAGAGATACTTCTCTTTTAGAAGCATAGCATAAACCCTTGGAGGGGTCCTACATTCCAAAATTTGTGGTGCCAAAGCTGCCATATCATCCACCCTCTGCTTCAGGGTGGCAATTTCTACATCTTTATCTTCAATCTCCTCATCCTTCTTTTGAATTTCCTGCTTCAATTTATATTTTTCCTTTTTCCATTCTTCCTCTCTTCTTTGTATTTCTTTCCATAAATTCAAAATTGTTGCATGTACTATAAAATCAGCAGGATTATGAATTCCTACCAATCCTTTTGTCAATGGCGGCTTCTCATATGGAACTATTTTCATGGACTCAGGTTGTCTAGTTATCTCTAGCTGTAGGGGTACTATTTATTATTTCACCTCTTGTTGTAGGGACTCTCGTTCTTATTCTTGTTGTGGTTGCAGGAACTCCTATTGTAGGACTTCTTGTTCATGCTACAGGAAATCTTGATTTTCCTCAAGCTCTTCTACAATGTTAGCAAGATCAGCCAATGTTATATTTGCTACTCTCCCAAATACATCTTCTTCTTCAACATTCTCCTACCCCATTGGAGCTTCAAGGTCCTCATGTGATGTCTCACTAGGCTTAGGGCTTTCCTGCGGAAGCGTATTATTCATAGGCCTAGTTGGTCTTGATTTCCTGGGAGGTTTCTCATGCTTTCCTTTGGCTACAGGATGAATAGTTTCAGCCTTCCTCTTTTTAGAACTTGGAACCTTTCTTTCTACAGATTGTGTTTTTTCCTTTCCTTTTTTTGTTTCTACTTCTCTCTTATGTGCCCTAGTTTTCGTCAGGGTTTCAAGTGGAATGTCATCATCAAAATTAGAGGAAGAACTTTCTTTTTCTGAGTGCTCTATTCTAGAAGAACTAATTTCTATGGTTTCTTCTGTTGCAGGAGGATTCACTCAAGATCCAACACCAGAAGTTGAAGTGCCAAGAGGGGGCTTTAGTCAGGCTCAATCTCCTGCTAGACCTACGGGGTTGAGGTAAAGCCCTAGGTTGCAAGTGATCAGGTCTAATTTGATCAACATTTATAAATTCTTCCCAGGTTATTGCAAATACATCATGTAGAGACTTTTCAACTAGCAATTTAATCAGACAATGGTGGGAAATAGAATTATCCCTACCTTTTTGGGTCTCGACTACCATGATTGAGAGAAGATTGTATAGCATGTTGGGCACATTCATCCTCCTTTTGTGCCTCATGTGATTCAAAAGCTTGAAGTGTACAAAATGAAAATTTGACTGGTGACCCTCACAAGTGATGTATTTGATAACATAAATGGCTATTTTCTTCCATGGCTTGGGCATAGACATTCTCTTTGCACCCTGTTTATCAATGCTTAATGGGGGGTCGTTCAGCTCTGTAAATTTGGCCCTAGTTGATTTGGAATCTCTAGAGGCAAGGTAATTTTTTCCATTAGCTGGTAACCCTGTGACCTCTAAAATTATTTTCTTAATTGATACAACTTCCAACCTTTTACCGTGGCTTTCCCTTTAGAAAATGTTTGGGCGAATTCAAGGGCAATGCTTTTATCAAAGCCATCTAGCTTCAAGAAGTAATTTGACCATCCACAGTTTCTAAATTCGGCCAGGAATTGTGCATCCTGCACTAAAATGTCATGCACTGTGGGTTCATTTTGAATTAACCCACCTCCCATTGTCTGCAATCAAATAAATTCTCCGCAACTTCTTTCTGACAATTCTCATCTAAAAATCAAGCTCACTTTCCTACAATACCTGCTAAATTTTTAGTGCCAATATTGACTGAATTTTCTTTTCTTTGTTTCACCTTTTTGCTTGCAACTCAAGATTACAACAAGGGCAATAATGGCAAGAAAATGAGCGATAAAGGGAAATTATGATGGGAAGAAATGGTGGTTGCAATTAATGTCACTTCACACATGCAAGCCGTCCTCTCACTCAGATTTCAAATTAGCTCATTTTAAATTTTTTGACATAGCCTAGCATAAATTGACACATGGGAAATATATTTACATCATTTTCTTTCCCCTCCCCCAACCTAAATTTGGACATGTGTCCACCCATGCGAGATGGGAGTGGTGATTTGAGAGGGAATGATGGAATTTTATGTAAACTTCTATACTAACGTACAATGATTAAATGAACGCACTTAAAAGATGATTAAAGATAGCAATTAATGCGCACATACCTGAATGTGTGGAAGATTTGCTGCAAATATTGTGGAGAAATTAACCTTGTGGGAACAAATTGAGCAATTAATGAAAATGAAGTGGAGTGAGATGAGGTGGAATGAAGTGATGGAAGAGAGAGAAAGGTGGTGATGGATGGCTAGATGGGTGAAGAAATGGCCTTCCACGTAAGTGAAAGTCTTTATTATGAGAGAGTATGCACCTTAATTATCCAGAAGGAGGGACTCTAGGTCCATTCCTTTCAGTTGCAGGAAGCTCGAGTGTTGAATACTGGGTGAATTGTTGCAGGAACTCTTCTTTGGAAATTGTCTTGTGATATAATCTGAGGCGATGACCATTGACAAGTAATTTGAACCTGATAGGGTCAATGGTAGTAAGCTGAAAAACTCCAGTAGGGAAGACCTCAACAACTTCATATGGTCCTACCCACCTTGTCTACAAATTTCTTGCATTGTCCTAGTATCTTGAGTCATAGAGCAGGGCCCAATCTCTTGGTTGGAATTTTTTTTCCTTGATAAATTTGTCATGCCACTTGATTCTCTGATTCTACACCACTTTTGTAGGTTGTAGATATTCTCTTCTTATCTCATCCAAATTGTTTAGCTGCATGATTCTTTTTTTTTGTGCCTCAGAAATATCCATCTTCAAATCTACTGCAATCCGCAAAGTCTTATATTCGAATTCAATTGCCATCATAGCTATCTTTCCATACAACAACTCAAATGGGGTGAAGGCTGTAGTTGTTTTCTAGGTTGTCCTATAGGCCCAAACAACTTTTGGTAATCTATTTTCCCAATCCTTTCTATGAATGGCTACTATTTTAGTTAGAATGGCTTCAATATCTCTGTTGGTCACCTCAACTTGGCCATTAGCCTATGGGTGATAAGGAGTAGACTTCATGTGCCTTATGTTGTACTCATTAACTAGTGCTGCAACAAGGGTTGATGTGAATTGTGCCCCTTGATTAGTCACTATTTCTCTTGGAACTCCATATCTTGTGAAAATTTCCTCATAAAGAAATTTTGCAACCTTGTTATCTCTTGCATGCTTCATGGCCTTAACTTCTACCCATTATGTCACATAATCAATGCATACAAATATATGACTTACTATTTGATGGAGGGTCAATGGGTCCCACAAAATCCAATTCCCACTTGTTAAATGGAGTGATTACTACCTGAGGGCACAATGGAAACTCATCAGACCTTGTTGGTCTTCCCATTCTTTGAAATCTATCACATTTTCTGGTATACCTGCCTACATTCTTGTGGAGTGTTGTCCAGTAATATCTTATGTTCAAAACCTTCATTGATGTCCTCTTGGATGCAAAGTGTCCTCCACATGGTTCATTGTGGCATGCATGCAAAATGTCATATGTCTCATCTTCTCTCACACACTTCCTCATGACTTGGTCAGGTCTAGTATAAAACAAACATCCAACAATCCAAGAGAAAGGAAAAGATTTTTCAAAGAGTGCCCTTTTCTCTCTAGGAGAGAAGTGAGAAGGAATTCTACACGTGACCAAGTAATTGGTTATGTCAGCATACCAGGGTGTTTGTACACTGAGGGAGAATAGATTCTCATCAAGGAAAGAGTCATCTATGGGCTGATTATCTTTTGATGTAGTTAGCCTTGAAAGAAGATCTGCAACAACATTGGCCTTCCCTAGATTATCCACACTGTTTATATCAAACTCTTGCATCAACAATAACCATCTTTCCAATCTACCTATGATCAAAGGTTTATTCATGAGATATCTAATGGCCGCATGATCAGTGTGCACAAAGATTTGGTAGCCTATTATGTAATGTTTGAATTTGTTCATTGCATAGATTATTGCTAACATTTCTTTTTCTGTCACTGTATAATTGAACTCAACTCCTTGTAATTTTTTGTTGAAAAATTAAATGGCGTTTTCAACAACTCCTTCTTTTTGTCCTAAGACTGCTCTAATGGCATAATTTGATGCATCAGTATGGATGTGGAAAGGAAGCTCCCAATTAGGCCCTTTGAATATAGCAACATGAGTCAAAGCTACCTTCAATTCAGAAAATTCCTTGTCATAGGCTTTAGTCCATTGAAATTCAACATCTTTAGTGAGAAGAGTGCACAATGGTGTTGCTACCTTGCTGAAATCCTTGATGAAATGCCTATAATATCCTACATGACCCAAGAAACTCCTAGCATCTTTTTTTTTTGTAGGTGTGGGTAGATTTGTGATTACCTCAATCTTTGTAGGATCTACTTGAATTCCCTTATGGGAGATGTAGTGGCCAAGAACTACACCTTCCCGCATCATCATGAAGTACTTTTCATTGTTTAAGGACAAGTTTTGGTTTTCACATCTCTGCAGGACCCTTCTGATATTTTCTAATGCTTGATTAAAATCAACACCATAAGTGGTAAAGTCATCCATATAAATTTCCATGCAATCATGAGAAATGTCTGAGAAGATGCTAATGAATACCCTCTAAAAAGTTGCAGGTGTATTGCATAAGCCAAATGGGAGCACCAAATAGGCATAGGTCCCCCATGGATAGGTAAATTTAGTCTTCTCCTAGTCCTCTGGTGCAATTTGGATCTAGTTGTAGCCATTGAATCCATCTAGAGAAGAAAAATATTGCTTTCCTACAAGTGTGTACAAACTTAATCAATGAAGGGTAAAGGAAAGTGGTCCTTCTTGGTGGCAGCATTAAGTTCCCTATAATCAACACAAACTTGCCATTTCCCTCCCTTATTGGGCACAATCACTAATGGAGACACCCATTGACTATCTGAAATGGGGTAGATAAATATTGCATCTAGTAATTTCTACAGTTCTCCTTTCACAATCTCTCTTAGTGTAGGGTTAATTCTTCTTTGTGGCTATCTTACTGGGGTGCAATCATCTCTGATGTAAATTATGTGTGTACAAAGTTTAGGATCCAATCCCTTCATATCATGATAATGCCATGCAAATACATGCTAATGGGTCCTGAATAGGTTTTCCAATAACAATTTTTTTTCATTTAATTTACTATTAAAATTCAAATATTTTCCTTCTGACACATGTACTTGTGTAGTTAACTCTATCATGGTTGCTTCATTAACACTTGGTACCTTTAGCTCATATGGAAGAAATGTATGGGACATAGTTGTTGCTATAGGAAGTTTTTCTGCAGGAATGGTGGCTATAGGAAGAGCATCTGTAGGAAGAATGTCTATAGGAATAATGGCTATAGGAAGAGTAGGTAGAAGTGTCTTGATTGGAGTAGCAGAATGAGAAGATGATGCTTCCTCCACTTCACAATGGTTCTGAATGATGTTAACCAATACTTCATCCTCATCTTGGAACTTCATGAAAGAGCTTCTACCTAGCATCATAATTTTCACAATAGAGTTAACTTCCTCGACCTCTTCACCCACATGTGGCCATACAGGATTATCTTCATCATGCAATGGTTGAGCAGCAGATAGAGAAAAAAAAAATTAGCTCTCCTCCCATCTGAAATGGTCATGTCACCTAACCAACATCCAATGTATGCATCTGTAGTTGCTAACCATGGCCTTCCAAGAATAATGGGATACCCACCTAGTGTAGCTTTAGGAGAAAGAATCATAAAGTCTGTTGGGTATTCCCAAGAGTCTAGAACTACCACAAGATCCTCCAATACACCATCAGGCTTAACAGTAGAGCTATCGGCAAGCTACAAGACAGTAGGATTGGATCTCATGCTTGCAATATTTAGTTGTTGTAGGATGTCTTTGGTCATTAAATTTATTGCTTCCCATAAATCAATCAGAGCATTCTTTACTTGGATTTTGTTTATAGCAACTGCTGCCATAGGATTGCCTAGGTCATTATACTTGGGAATAGTTTCTTTTCCCAGCATGATGTTAGCTAGTTGTCCCACCACATGAACTGTAGTTGGGTCCTTCTTTTTCCTACCTATCTTCTTAAGACATGCCTCCTTGATTTCCTTGTCATAGATTGGAAAATCCTTTATGGCATGAAATAGAGGTATCTAGACACATATATGCTTTAGCTTATCCAAAATATCAAAAGTTGTATCCTCCTTTTCTTCCTTCTTCTTGGAAACTTCCAATCTCTAAGGAAATGGTGGCTCTTGTTTAGTTTTCTTGACATGGACTAGTTCAATATTTTTAAGTACACTAGGTTGAATGGGATCATTTAGAGGTTCATCTTCCTCTTCCACAGGGAGCTCAATGATAATGGGCTTGGAAGGGGCCAGTAGAGTAGTACTTGAATGCAAGTGGATATCACTTACACTCATAGCATATGCAGGGAATTGATTTGAATCATCAGAGTAGGCAGGCTACTGTTGTGGTTTGTTATTTGGATTGGGTGTAGGTTGAGCTGGTAGTTGAGTAGGTTTAGGTGCATTTCAGCTAGGATTAGTAGGTGGAGGAATTATAGCAGGCTGTTGTGGCTGAGAAGGTGGTTGTATGTAACTAGTTTTCTAAGTAGGACATTGTTTCCCTCCTCTGCATTGATTCATTTGCTGCCAATTTCCTAGAGGTGGCTTCCAATGTCCTTGAAATTGCTACCAATTCTCCTGAGGTTGCTACCACTGGGGTGGAAAAATTTGATGATTGGGCCAAGAATTTGGAGGGTTACTCTAAGGATGTGGTGGATATCCTCCATAACTGGGTGGATATGGGGGATGCCATTGGTTATCAGAGGAATGGGAATTGAAATATGGCCTAGCATAGGATAGTGGATTAGGTGGCATACATTGTCTTGGAGCCCAAGGATTCCTTTGTGCAAAATAGTAGACTTGGTCTTCTTCAATCTGGATTGGCTTGAACTCAAGTGGAACCTACTTTCTTTCAAGATTAGCTACCATCTTCCATCTGTAGTCCTTCTTCTTTTGTCTACAATGGGGGAAATACTCTATCAACATCGCCTCTGCCTCCTCTTGCTTTTTCTTGGCCTGAAGTGTATTTAGCTAAGTAGCTAGATTATTGATAATGTCTTGCTTTAAGTCTGCCAACAAATGAGTAATCTCCATTCTTGAGAATCCACTAGTAGTTGACTTACCCATGGAAGATTGGTAAGCTCTCCCTTTCTTTGAAGTTTCCCTGGAGTAATTCTGACATATTTTCTTGATATCTTCCCAAGGAACTTGGGAAATATCTCCTCCTCCCATGAGGTCCAAGGCATCAGTGTAGCTATCATTGATTCCTCTTAGGAAAAACAACTTCTATGAGTCTTCATTAAGTGTATGGTGTGGAGATTTTTGTAGGAAAAACAAAAACCTTGCAACGTAGTCTTCCAGACTCTCATCTTCCTTTTGTTGTATCCTAAAAATGTCACCTCCTCTTATGCCACTACCTCCACAATATTCCTTGTATTTCTCAAGTAATTTTGTCTTCATTTCTTCCCAAGTTTCCACAATAGCTCTACCTAGGCTCATGAACCATCTTAATGCATCCTCTTTCAAAGTGGTAGGAAATAGCTTAAGCTTATGGGCATGAGTAGTATAATCATAACTCTTGCAAAGTATGTCAAAATCAAATAAAAAGGCATCTGGATCTTCTGTGACAAGTCCATAAAACTTTGGGAGTGCTCAGGTAGGAATG
Organism: Sequoia sempervirens; assembly: GCA_007258455.2. Lineage (NCBI taxonomy): Eukaryota > Viridiplantae > Streptophyta > Pinopsida > Cupressales > Cupressaceae > Sequoia > Sequoia sempervirens. The sequence goes on from VDFB02342174.1 coordinate 47,187, forward strand.
TTCTTGATGTTGTCAACTTCATTATGATGGGCAACGGGGAAAGGAAAAGTTGGTTGGTTAGGTCTATTCCTATTTGCATCACCCATACCTACTTGATGTTGTTCCAAAGAAAAGGGGTTCTCAAGATGATTTTGATCTTTAGAGGAGACTTCAGAACTAGTTAGATCAGGATATGCATTAGCAAAGGGGTGTGGATCTTCTTCTTCTTCTTCTAGTAGATTCTGATAGTCAACTAGCTGGAATGGATTAGGATTGTTAGGAAGAAATATCCCATAAGCATCCCTTCTCCTTCCTCTATGCATGTGGTATCACTCACTCTCAATCAGCTCACACAAAGAATTGGTAAAGAATAAGGGGGGCCATTACTTCCTAAATGAGGATATACTAAGAACAACTTCTAGAAACACTACATCAAGGAAAACTACCAATGACTCCAAAAGACTCCCTAGTTTGACACCAACCTTGGAAACGATGCTAAAAATGTTGGCCTCCTACAATGATCTTAATAACTAAGCCTTTACAACCATGATTCAGAGATTGGACATCTAACTTGAATAGCCATTTCAATCATCATGAAGGTGCATTTAACTTGTCAACCCAGGGATGTGAACTTGAAATGGGTCAGCACAGTATGTGCACTAGGAACTCAAAGTAGCCATTGCATTCTATAGCTAAGGAACACACAATATTGAAAGTAAATTGCTTGAAAAGGAATGAAACAGATGTTGAACATCAATCAATGACTATGCTAAGCTGAAATGTATAATATGAATGAAAATTTGAGCAAAAAATATGACACTGCTTTATATGCTTTGGCTGCAGGAACAGTCACATAATGAAATTCTAGTGGTTGCAAGAACAGTCGGTGCCATATTTCTAAGTACTAAACAACAAGTAATACTAAACTAATGCTAAAATAAGAAGATAGATTACTCACCAAGTGGGCCCCCTTGGATAAGTATCCTCTAAAACTAATGAAAACTCGGATGCTCAAACTCAGAACTTTATTTTATTCACTATGAATCATGAGTACAAAAAGAGTAATGTATCTATATTACTTAAAACTAGAGAGTGCAAGTACAATATCAAATCATGCAACCTTCTGAAGAAGGATCATCAGATAATTATTTATACTAACAGCTAAACAAGGTAGTCAACTCCATGACTAGGAGGATGCCATTTAGGGAAAATAGAGGAAATGGAGCGATGGCGGTTACACGTGCATAGAATCTGGTCAAACATGTAGGTCCAAATGCAGATTTAGGTCAACAGTAATGCATGTGCATGATCGATCATTAAAGTCCACTACAAGGCGGTTATGTTTAGTTGCATGAAGAATCTTCTATCGTCAGCCTCCTTTGACTTGGAGTGATTCCTTTGCTGGACGTTATGGTGCATGTCCAGTTGGTGGTGCCTTCCTTAACTTAGTATATTGAATCTGCATGGTAAAGTCAGTATGCATAATAACTGCACATCTATAACCACCTTAAGGAACATTCATTAACCACATGTAAAATCAATATAGATAATCCACATATTATTCCAAATGTCATTAAAGCTTGCAGAGATAGGATTAATTCCAATGTCAATAGTTTGAGGGAAACATTATAAAATACCAACATTTAACATTAAATTCCATAACATCTACTAGCAAATAAACTATAGATTTTACCCAAAATTGGACCAAAAACTAAGATCATCACTTTGGATTTCTATTATCATTTGTGCTTCATTTTTATATTAGGGTCTTCATAGATTGAATTAGATAGCTTTTTGGTTGCTATTATTGATTCATGCTTTCCCTTGAATTTTAACCCCTATCTATAACGTCTACTTCCTATATCAAAATAAGGTTTTCTCTACATTATTTAGCATAACCTAAGTCAAAATAAAAATCATCTATCCTATCTTATTTCCAATAAAATCTCAAATCAAACCAATAATCATAGCTTTCTTGATATTTGATTAACATCATTCTATCAATCTAAATTATTCACCTATTTATCTCTCTAATCATATATCTATCAGTCATTTCTTTTAAAAAATCCACCCTTTCTTGTATCCTGCTCATCATACTAACTATTTTATCCATGTATCATGACATAAACATAAATATGCATTGCATCCTACATCTAAAAATCATTAATACCATCATAAGATCATACTTCATGCATCCATAGCCATAGCATCAAACACAACATTACAGAAAAAAAACAATATCATTTCATCATATATCCATACATCATAATATCACATCATGTCATCATCTAATCTAAGCATCATTATATCATCCATCATAACATATCATACATCCTACAAAATAATAACATCGTCACATCATAGGATCACATACAAATCATAATCCATCCATCACATGCATAATAACATCACATGAAATCATATGATAGTCTCATAAAAGTTTGTATCTCATATATCATCAAAAGTGTGTCATATACATCGAATGTGTGTATAATGTGCCATCAAGAGCCATCAATATACACACATAATCAAAATAATTTGTCTACATAATGCATCTATACATTAAAATATACAAACATAATCTACATGGAGCTACCCCTCTCCTCCTGACCAAGAGAAGGTGGATGGGGAGGAATCACCTGATGTCCCTATCCTCTGGATCCCCTTGGCTTCTATGGTTGAGGTGGCTAAGGTGGTCATCCCACAAATCCATGCTCTGACCTACGTTTTATCCTTGGTGCACTCCTATTTGAAAATTTGGGATCTCTCCTCCCAATAGGTATTGTAACCTCATATAGGGTACGATAGTAGATCACCTCTTGGGTGAGTACCCACACCTCCCACATATGATTTTCCATTGGCACTACTGCTCCCTATCTTACAACCTCTAGTTGTTATTGCATCATCTACTCTACATCTATCTCAGTTGTAAGTTGAGCAACTTGTGCCTTTTCCTGATGGAAGTGGGATATCTCTCCATCTCTCTACGATCCTCTGTGTCATCTAGATAGTCAATTTGTCCCTCTCTACTTTATATCCATCTCACTCCCAGAGAGCCTAATCACGCTCTAAGAGTGCCACCACAAGATGGATGTATTGCAAGTATGAGAAGTTGATGTTTTCATTGATGTCAATAATCATGTATTTTCATTAATGTCTACAATTGAGTGAGTTGGTTGCAAGAGTATAGTTGATGCTTTGATTAGTTGCATTATGTTGTCATTAGTAAAGCTACTGGTGTCAAACTCCAGTCTTGCTTTGATAAGATTCTATCTATGGTTGTGGAAGTATTGAATATGATCATTATGTGTCTCTAGTGACTGGTTTCCAAGTGCTTTTGAGAATATTTGATAAAAAGAGGAAACAGTGTGTTGTAGTGGTGTTCTGTGTTGCAGAGTTGTGTTCTAGTTTTGCTCCACATTTCTTCTAGGTTGAAGATTTGCATGTGTGATATATATATGTTGGTGAGAGGTTTTCAAAGGTTTTTTATTCAATATATGGTATTATGTATCGTGTTATAGTAGAAGTTGTGTTCACCAGTGTGTGACTATGCATTGCACAGGTGTCTGGGAGATATGTTTCTACTCCACGTTTCTCTGTAGTTATGCTTCAGGTCTTGCAATTTTGAAGGTGTGTTTATGGTATTGGTAGTTTACCTCAGTCAAGAGGATTTGAGGTTTGTTTCTTTAAAAGATAGTTTTTAAAGTAACAATGTATAGCAAAGCTATCTGAGTGTATTGGGTTTGTACATTCTTTAGGTGGAAGTTGTTGCGGATTTTGTTGGATTTTAGGATGTTTGAGGAATATTCTGGAACATTTTCAAGCATGGTGTGTGGTTCGCAAGTCATCCTTGGGTTTCTGGAAGTGTGTACTTCAAAGTTTAATGGTGTTTTCATGGGTAACGACCAACCTAGTGTTTATACTACATGCGAAGGATAAATATTTTTTGTGGTAGTGTGTGGTTGAGTGGTGTTGTTGATTTGGGTCCCAATTAATTTTTGATGTGGTCCATATTCACTTCTATCTTCCACAAAAGCATTTTTCTACTGACCTAATTTGAATTTGGATGTTTGAGGTGCATAGACAACCTTGGAAATGGATTCAAGGTTGAGGATGGTATAAGTATGAGTTAAGTTGTTGAAGGAGGATAAGATAGATGAAAGATAGAAGTGTGAGAAGCAAATAATATGAAGTGCAATATGTTAGAGTGTAAAATTGAGTAGAGAAATGCGAGCTTTCAAGTGTTAGTTTACTGGATGTAGTGAGTAGAAGGTAACTACAATTCTTCAATCAGATTGCAAAGGTATAGAAGTCATTGTGGTGGATTCCTTGTTGCATTGAGATTCTTTTCTCTGTGTAACATTCATTCTCTATCTTCTTTTCTATTTTGGCAGTGAGTCTTTCTTCTTTAGGCAATGAGCCCTTCCGGTAGTGAGTTGAATTAGATTTGGTGTTGATACTAATTATAGTGTGAGCTAATCCTCACTGTGATTTTTCTCTTCTTGGGTTTTCCACGTAAATTTAGTGTTCTCTTGTGTTTGGTATTAAGTTTTTTCAATTTTTTTTATTTGCTTTTCATGCTAATTCATCATAGTAGCTTAAGGGTTAAATTTGAAGTTTTAGGTTACAAAAGATTCACCCCCCTCTCAGTTGTCTTGTGCATTTCAATAGGATGTCATCTACATATCCACCTTTGGGTCTATCCTCCTGTCCTCTCTGCTAATCTTCTTTGGGTACCACTACGAGCACTACTACCTGGTAGTGTCCCTAATTGAAACCCACTCCTCTATCTGCCTTGGTCTCTACCCTCTACCTCTCTTCTCCTCCATTTCCCTACTGCACCACCATCTGAATGGGTAAACCTCAAGGACCTCTACAAGGAACACGATGCATCATACTTCGAAGTTGTACCTAAATCCTTAGCACCATCATCCCAAATCCAATGTAATGACATCATGTAGGAAATTTGTAACTATAACCTATGGAACAACCATAGGCCTCCATTCCCCAATCTCCATCTAGGTTTGAGAAAACATCACATGATAGGCTACGACAATCAAATCTTGCCTCACTAAACTACATCTGAACTCTATACGGTAAGTACCTCTCCAATATGTGAAGTGTTGCTCGATCAACCACCTCATCTTTCTATAATATGAAAGATAAATATGATCATCAATCTAGCCCTCAAAGTGAAGCCAAGGGCTTTAAATGAACTCATCTATCTCATCAATGATCCTCCTCCAATAATCAATATCTCCTAGTCTCCTTTTTGTTAGTAGAGCATCATATCTATACACAAAATGATCTCTTGTTGCTTGAGCAACATCCTCCACTAGTCACATGACTGCAATGTGCTCACATGCCCAAAAATGCAATAATATGACTCTTGTTGACAAATTGGTGGTTAACTTGTATGCCACCTAGTGCATATCATGATACAAATGTGCTAATACACAAGGTCCCTACATGAATACCACATAATCCTGCATCATTCACTCTAGAAAATCTCCCCATCCAATGAAGAAACCCTTGGATTATCGATAAGGGACGATCACTCCATAGATAAGCCCTTTGATCACTAAGATGATACATGATCTCAAGTCAATCTATCCATCATCAATATCCAACTTGACATTGAACAATACTCGCTCTAAGGCCACTACACCAAATTTTGGATCATAACTAACTCAAGCTCCCTTGATATGGATCCTCAATATCCTCCATATATCCTCTAAGATAATGGTAGCCTTGCTAGTTGGAAATATGAAGGATGAAGTCTTTGAGTGTCACCTCTCAATAATAGTGGTCATAAATGCATGATGCACTTGAATTTCTAGCATATATGCAATGTGGAACAAATTGATGGCTCCTAAGAACTTGACATCCATCTCACTCATATGGTCCATCTGATCTAACACCCAAGGTTGTCACTCTCACAACAAGATAGGATCAAGTACAACTTGTAAGCATAACACAGACAATGTCAATTTATTGAAATTTTGATAAAAATCTAATTTTACAGGCTTTTAAATCAAAAGTGACCTTTTGAAAAAGTGTCACTTTATCATAGTCATAAGAACTCTCTTTTTCAAAAGTGTCACTTTACTAAATCATAAGTGAGTTTTTTCTCAAAATCATTGCATGGTCAAAATAAAAAGTTAACCAAAAAACATAAGTGGCACTTTTTCAAAAGTGACACAACACATTTAAAAGTGTCACATCAGGTTTCAAATACATTGCATCAACATTCAAAAGTGTCAATCCTAGATCGACACATTTGATGGAATCCCTAAAGCTAACATTTATTACACCTAGAACTAAACCTAACTACAAAAGGGTTAGATGCATATCAGAGGATTTTCTTTGGCTCGCCTTTGGAATTGATGGACATAGTCTATGCAATGTGCAACTCATGGAACAAGGGCCATCTTTGCAGTAGCTTCGCTAAGAAAATCTCAAATTTAGCTTTGAATCTCTAACCTTGAGAGTGCAAATGAATTGAAATTGACCTCCAAGGGCCTATATATAGACCCATAAACCTATATTTCACCCCTCCTACCCCCTGTATACCATTTTCCTTCATCTCCAATCTTCCTAATCAGTTTCCTCACCAACCAAGACCTGATTTTTCATCCCCTTCTTCACTGAACCAATCCCATCATCCTATCGTGAGCCTAACTTGATTTATTTTTTGGTTGACCTCTCAAGGGTGCATCCTACCATTCTCCCACGATTTCTTCATCCACTAGGGCACAATGGGGCATTATAATTTTACATATTTTTCCAAATTAGTAGTATGTCTTTGAAACAACACAACAGGTACATTGTTATGTCACTTTTTCCCCAAGAGAAGAGAAATATATGAATAACCCTTTAAAATTAAAAGGGAGATATAAAATAAAGGATATTATGATCCTTTGGTTAAAAGAGAGATTAATAAATAATATGTATAAACACTCTTTAAAAGGAAGAATAATTATTTTATTTAAATAATTATTAAAGGAAACCTTTTGTGAAAGAGTGTGATGGTTTAGAAACCACCCCATAAAAGGATATATAAACCATTCATGTGAAACATGGAAAATAAATTAAAAGATTGAGAACATTCAAGGAGAGAAGAGAAAAAGGAAAGAGGAACTAAAAGGGCACAAAGGAGTGAAGGTTGGGGTATAGGTGGGAATTTAAACATTTGGAGAAGGGGCACACAACGTGTGTATAACTCGAGGTACAACATACACATGAGAGTGTCTTGGCCAGAGCTAAGTTTATGTCGTGAAGGCAGGTTGGTTCTACACAAGAACCAGTTCCTCTAGGGGTGTTTGTTCCAAGTAACAACCTAGATCTATAACCATTCCTCTAAGTGTCAGATAGCATCCTTTCCTTGACTTTAAGATAATTATTGAGATCCATTGATTTGATAATATTGGAAATATTATATATATGATTTTGTGTTAATATGATTAATCTATGTGGAGATATTATTCTATTTTCTATTTTGATTATTTAATTGTCACATGTTTGTAGCTTCATTAATTAACCACATTTATTTTGATAATATTACATATTATGAATTATATTAACTCTAATATTTGTTATATTAAATCCATTGCTAATACTTAATAACCATAAGCGAAAAAGTGGCATCGCATTTGGTATCAAAGCCTAATGATTAGGCCTTCCTACCATTCAAAATTTCTTTATGTTTTGAAATTTGACATTAACTAATCTTTTAAATGCTCCTAGTGTATATCAGGCATTATACATTGACATTAATCTATTAGTCATCAGATTTAATGTTCCAAGATGTAACTTATGACCTATTTCCATATGCTAACTTTTTTTTTCTACATTTGTTCATTAGCATAATTTTGGTATTATTGAATATCCTAGACCATATAATAATTATTTTCATATCCATATTTAAAATCCTATCCAAAGTTAATATCGCCTTGAGCAACTCCCTATTTACACCTAGGTTCATCTTAAGACACCATGTCCATAACCAATCAATAAATTTCCTCTATATACTTTTAAGTAAGATATTAACTCATACAATCATAATTTTCTTTAATTCCAATAAATTATCAATATTTAAAATAAAAATCATTGTAACATTCAAGGCTATCCTTCACTGTCTTAAAAATTATCTACTTGTTCTCTATATTTACTCAAACCAATAGATACTCACATTATATTCTATATCTTATGTGGCCATCGATGTAATTCTTGTAGGAAATTGTGACCTATGAACTATCCACACTACTTGGTATCCAAATATTGTGCAAGTGTAGATAGAAATATGGGATACAAGACCTTCGTTGAAAGAACGTATTCTAAGAGTCGAGAATTATTGTATTAAGAGTCGAGTAGTTATAGGGGACATTCAATTGGTTATTTCTAAATAAGTCAGTCATGTTAATTTCATAAATCCTAGGGATTCATTAAGCACTCATTAGAACTTTTCCATTTGTAGCAATGCCTCAACTTTACTTGAATGAGCAAGTAGAAGCTCCTTTGTTGTTGCCATGTCATTTGTTTTTTCTTGCCTTACATGATTGTAGTATAGTTTATGGTAATTCACACACCATATCATCTCCGAATAAGTAATATATATGATGAATATAAAATATCACCACGGGAAAATTCACCGTCATGAAAATTAATCGCAAACTTTTAATGCAAAGAATTTTTCATGGCAGTGAATTGCTGGTGGTAAATTTTCCTTGAGGTGAATTTGTCATGGTGGTGATTTTTCCTGTAGTGAATTGTTAAGGTGAATTTTCCTGTGATGAATTGATGGCAGTAAATTTTCCTAGAACCGAAAAATATATATTAGACTGCAATTTCAAAAACCTTGAGATGCATTAGTTAATCGATTCAACTCAAAGAATTATGAATTATCAATGAGATTTAGAGGTGATGTTGCATGTTTAGCATAGGTAGGTGTATATGTAGAGAGGCTTGCATAACCTATGCAAATAGCAGTGAGCCAACACCATGCCTTCCCATGCATGAACAAATGAAGATCAACATGAAGTAGTTAGACTAATAATAAATAATATAATGTCACTGATGGTTCAGTAATCTCTCATTTGACTTCATTATATCATAAGAAATTATAGTAATGCATTTCAGAATGCTTTCAAGTTCCCATAGGGATCTCTGACCTAATGACTTAGCTATATTTAGTTGTTGGTTGATTACATTAGCCAGTGCAATCAATAATAGCAATTATATTCATTCAGTCCATCAACCAACACGCTATCAAGCTAAAACTCCAACCAAAATACAAAGAGATGAAATTGAATCCCATGATCTTTACTATTTTTCTTCTTTCCTACGTTGAAATGGAGGCTTGCAATATAATATAGACATTCAAAAAATTTGTACATTTGTTGGAAAATTTATTGCTCCTGAAGCCTCCTGCTCTCAAGTTAGATCCCCCAGTTGTTTCACCTACCCGTTAGGAGCCCCCATCTTCATGGAAGTTTTTGGGATCTTCATCTCTGCAGTTCCTGACAACTCCAAAATTAAGTGTGGTAGGCTATTTTGAATTCCCAATTTATGGTGGTAGGTAATTTCAAATTTTTGAGAGGGAATGTTGAAGAGACAAAAAGAATTGAAGGTAGTTAGTTCTTCCAGTTGGAGAAGAAGATTTCCTAGGAAGCAACAGTCTGAAGAGGAATGATTTTGTTTGTTCTCTGTGTGATTCAGAGAAATTTTTGAACAACAACAGGTGTATATTTGTTTTGTATGTGAGCAGTCATTTCTCCTAAAAGAGATCTATGTAGCTCCTGATAGTGAGCTCCTAGTAGCTCTTGAAGTTGTCTGTCTATGTGAGCAGCTCATGAAAGCTCCCAACAGTTAGTAATCTATAGCTTAGAGTTTATTTTATGAAGTTTTATGCTTAATATTTTATGTATTTTCATTTCTATTTTATTAAATACAAAAGAAAGTTTCATGTCTCCTTGTGCTTTCACATTTTTTTTTGTGTATTCCCAGTTGATTGGGAAACAAAGTAGAAACTTTGTGTTTTTCTGTGCACTTAGAAACTGTCATGTTATCAAAGCCATAGGCCCCATTTCTTCGTGAGTTAGGGAATTTTTTTTTTTTGGGTGTTAAGTTTTTTTGTGTGTTGGAGACGTTGTTGGAGATGAAGGGAAGAGTTGGCAACAACCACCACCCTTTAATGGATAGAACAATGATGTTTGGGAAAAGAAGATGAAGACCATAATGGTTGCAAATTATTTGTGGGAATTTGTGATCAATGGTTTCAATGATGTAACTTATCCTGCAACATATGTAGTTCTCACAAACAACTAGAAGACCCAGCTGAAGGAGTTGAGGAGGAAAGATGCTAAGCAATTAAGTTTAATAGAAGTAGCCTTGATAGAGGCCATTTTTCCTGAAATAGTAGCAACAAACTATGCAAAGGAAGCTAAGGAAATCCTCCAGACCAACTATAAAGGGACTGACAAGGTCAGATTGGTGAAGCTCCAGATGCTTCGAAGAGAGCTTAAGACTCTTGAAATGAAGGACAATGAGTCCATCTTAGTTTTTCACACAAGACTCTCAGGTTTGATAAACTAGTGGAGAGTGAATGCAAAAGTCATGGATGATCATAGGATTGTGGAGAAAATCCTCAGGAGCTTACCCATGAAGTTTGATGTAGTGGTGATTGTCATTGAAGAGGAAAAGGATCTCACAATGTTGTTCGTTGATGAGCTGATGGGTTCTCTACAAACCCATGAGCAGTGCCTAAATAGGTCTGCTACTTCTTCCCAAGAGAAAGCTTTTAAAGCTTAGTCAAATGCAAGAGGAATGGGGAGAAGAAACAATGGTGGAAGGAGCTCAAGAGGTAGAGGTCGTGGAAACTCCAAATAAGGAAATGCTAGAGGAGAAATCTTGGGATGAGAAAAAAACTAAGAGGGAGTGAGAAGCTCTCAGATCAGCTCCCACAAAGGCAAAAAGAATAGCAGTTCAAATCAGAAGAATGAGAAAAACAATGTTGAATGCTACTACTGTCATAAATTTGGTCATTATGCAAGTGAGTGCTAGAAAAAGCACAATTATCAGTCAAAACAAAATGCAAATGTGGTTGATTCGAATGTGGTTGAAGGAAATCAGTCTACAACCTTCATCATGTGCAACATTGGTGAAGAAAGTAGCCTCAAAGTCTAGTATTTGGACATTGGTTGTAGCAACCACATGAGTGGTAATGAAATTTTGTTTTCTTTCATTGATAAGAATGTATAGTTGGAAATTAGAATGGGGAACAATGGATTAGTTCCAGTTGTGGGAAGAGGATCTATTATGATCCACACCAAGCAAGGTGAACAAAAGGAGATACAAAATGTATTTCTTGCTCCTAGGTTAAAGCATAACCTTATGAGTGTTGGACATCTAATCCAAAATGGATATAAAGTGTTGATAGATAAGGTTCAATGCATTATTTATGACAAGAATGAGAGGACGAAATTGTTTGCAGTTCAAATGACAAAGAACCGGATGTTTCCTTTGAAAATTGAGACTTGTTTCTCATCTCAGTTCATTGCTACACCTCTCATGAATGGAAAATGTACAACAATACATCAAGTAGCCCTCAAAAGCACCATTCAAGACCCCTCCAAGCTATGGCATCTTAGGTATGGACATTTAGGCTATGTTGGTTTAAGTTTTTTGTCCAAGAACAAAATGATTGATGGTTTTCGAGAATAGTAGAGCCTAATCTTAAGTGTGAGGCTTGCATTTTGGGCAAGCAACATAGGAAGCCATTTCAATTGGGAAACTCTACAAGGGAAAAAACACCATATAGCTGGTGCACATGGATTTGGTAGGCCCTATGCAAACCATATCTATTGGTAAAAGCCATTTTTTATGACCTTCATTGATGATTACAACTGTAAGATGTGGGTCTATTTTTTGCAACATAAATCTGAAGCATTTGATAAGTTTTTGTTGTTTAAGGCCCAGGCTAAAAAGGAGAGTGGACATTTTATCAAGGTCCTAAGGTCAGATCAAGGAGGAGAGTATACCTCCAATCAATTTGAAAATTTTTGCAAGCCAAATGGTATCAAGAAGGAGCTAACAACTATTTATACTCCACAGCAAAATGGAGTGGCTGAGAGAAAGAATAGGACCATCATGGAGATGGCAAGCATGATGAAAGAAAAGGGACTCCCAATTGAATATTGGGGAGAGGTTGTAGCAACAACTATTTATCTAATAAATAGAAGTCCAACAAAGGAGGTCCATGACAAAATACCTCAAGAGGCATGGACAAAATGCAAGTAGATGGTTGAGCACTTAAGAGTGTTCAGATGTGTGGCATATGCCCATGTGCCCAAAGAAAAGAGGTAGAAATTGGATGAGAAGGAAGAAAAGTGTATTTTCACAGGTTACAGTGAGGAGTCCAAAGCCTATAGGTTGTCCAATCTGGTCACCAAGAAAATCATCATTAGTAGGGATGTGGAGTTCCTAGAGGATGAGGAAGGGAGCAGAGTGATAGTTTCTAACAACTCAAAACTGCTCCTGACAGCTCTTGAAGAAGAAAGAGAACAAGAAGTTTAGAAAGATAAGCCTATAGTCGCTCCTAATGCAGGTAGTTAGTCAGGAAAATAGACATAGACAGCCAGAGATTTGGTTGCCGAGAGCTCCCAATAGCTCCTAAAAGCTCTTGAAGTGAGCTAACAGAAAGGCAAGCAGCTAGAAGATTGGCTCCTGAGAGCTCTCGACAACTTCAGATGGCTCTTGAGAGCTCCCAACAACTCCTGAACCAACCTGTTTAGCTGAGCAGCAGTAGCAGTAGTGAAATTTTAGACCCCACTCTCACCTCCCTAATGCCAAAGAAGACCAAGATTCTAAGGGAGATCTACCAAAATGAAAGGTATGATGAATAATTTGATGAGAGTGTGAATTTTGCATTATTTTCCCATAGTGATCCAGTTTATTTTGAGGATGTTGTGAAAGAGGAGAAATGGTGTGAGGCCATGGATGAGGAGATGTATGCAATAGAAAGGAACAACACATGGGAGTTAATTGATTTTCCTCCCAACAAGCAAGTTATTGGGGTGAAATGGGTCTACAAGACCAAGTGTAATGTCAGAGGAAGAATAGAAAGGCATAAGGCAAGATTAGTTGTCAAGGGGTACAAACAACAGCTTGGGAGAGATTATAATGAGAGATTTTCCCCTGTTGCAAGGATGGAAACCATGCGGGTAGTCATAGCAATTGCAGCCCAACACAAGTGGAAGGTGTTTCAAATGGATGTGAAGTTCGCCTTCCTAAATGGAGTGTTGAAAGAGGAAGTTTATGTGGAGCAACCATTTGGATATGAAGTTTTGAGTCAAGAACATAAATTTTATAGGCTGAAGAAAGCTCTTTATGGGCTGAAGCAAGCTCCACGGGCATGATACAACAAGATTGACTCATATTGGATGAGCAATGGCTTTAGCAAAAGTGATGGTGATCTTGATCTTTACATCAAGGTAGCAAATGGTAAGATTTTTATTGTTGTCTTATATGTTGATGATTTAGTTTTCACTAGGGATGATTATTTCCTCATTGTTGATTTTAAAGAGGCCATGAAAAGAGAGTTTGAAATGAAAAAATTAGGTCTCTTGAGATATTTTCTAGGTATAGAAGTAAAAAAAATGCATGATGGTATATTTATCTCTCAAGAAAAATATGCAAATGAAATATTGAAGAGATTTAGGATGCTTGAAAGAAAGCCTACACCAACGCCAACAACCATAGGTCTAAAGTTGAGCAAGGAAGATTGCAACAACAATGTGGATCCAACCATGTTTAAAAGTCTGGTTGGAAGTTTGATGTATTTGACTGCAACTAGGCCTGATATAATGCACAGTGTGAGTCTTATTTCTAGATTTATGGAGACTCCAAGAGACACCTATTGGCAAGCGAGTAAAAGAATCCTGAGGTATGTGAATGGCACCAAAGGATATGGTATTTTGTACACTACAACAAATGAGTTTGGGCTGGTTGGATACACAGATAGTGATTGGGAAAGAAGTTTGGATGATAGGAAGAGCACATATGGATATGTGTTTCATTTGGGATTGGGAATCATTTCATGGGCTTCCAAGAAACAACCCATAGTTTCCCTATCAACAACAAAGGTTGAATATATAGCAGAAAATGTGGTAGCATGCCAAGCTATTTGGCTGAGAAGAATCTTGGCAGATTTGAGAGAAGAACAAAAGGATGGAATAGCAATCTTTTGTGACAATGTTTCATCAATAGCTTTGATGAGAAAATCTTGTGTTTCATGGAAGAAGCAAACACATTGAAATAAGGTATCATTTTATTAGAGAGTTAGTTGAAAATGGTGAAATCAAAATGACATTTTGCAGGTTTGAGCAACAACTAGCAGACATATTCACCAAGCCTTTGAGCAAGGATAGTTTCAAATGCCTAAGGAGAAAATTGGGCGTAGTTGATTTGGATCAGGATTGATCTTGTTTCATTGGCTCAGGACCAAGGGGGAGTGTTGGAAAAATTATTGCTCCTGAAGCCTCCTACTCTCACATCAGATCCCCCAGTTGTTCCACCTATATGTCAGGAGCCCCCATCTTCACGACATTTTTTGGGATCTTCATCCCTGTAGCTCTTGACAACTCTAGAATTAAGTGTGGTAGGCTATTTTGAATTCCCAATTTATGGTGGTAGGTAATTTCAAACTTTTGAGATGGAATGTTGAAGAGAAAAAAAGAATTGAAGGAAGTTAGTTTTGCCAGTTGGAGAAGAAGATTTCTTGAGCAGCAATAATCTGAAGAGGACTGATTTTGTTTGTTCTTTGTGTGATTTAGAGAAATTTCTGAATAGCAGCAGTTGTATGTTTTTTTTGTATGTGAGCAGTGATTGCTCTTGAAAGAGCTCCGCGTAGCTCCTGACAGTGAACTCCTAGCAGCTCCTAAAGTTGTTTGTCTATGTGAGAAGCTCATGAAAGCTCCCATCAGCTACTAATTTGTAGCTTAGAGTTTATTTTTTGAAGTTTTATGATTAGTCTTTTATGTATTGTCATTTCCAGTTTATTAAATACAAAAGAAAGTTGCATGTCTCCTTGTGCTTCTGCATTTTGTTTATGTATTCCCAGTTTATTGGGAAACAGAGCAATAGCTCTGTGTTTTTCTATGCACTCAGAAACTCTATCAACGTTTTTCCCTATGCGAACATATTCTAGAGGCTATAATAATTATTTCCCATTAAACATTGCTTAGCACTTTGATTTTTAACTCATAATTGTTTTGCATTTGAAATCCATAAAGACTCTAATCTAGAGTGTCATTGAATAGATTTGATGTTTAATTATAGAGATTTCAACACAAAACTAATAGTGGAATCAATTTTATTATCATTTACAAAGAAAATAATTTGAAAGCAGACTGTCATAGTAATTTCACTCTTTTATTATACTATAACGACTGTTAACTAAAAAATAATGTTGAAATTAAAAGTTTAATTATAGAAGCATAAACACTTATTTATAATTCTTATAAAATATTTGGATTTCTATCTAAGTTTTTAAAAATTGTAGGACCTTTTAAATAGTTCTAGTTATATAAGAAATCATCTAAAATTATATATATTGTTTAGTGAAGAGAGCCATTCAATACATAGGTAAAGATATGAGAGATTTATAGTTGTGACAAAATTAGATCTATTAGAGAGGTATATCTATTCATACCAAATACAAAAATAATATTTTTTCTTGCACATATATTCTTCTATATTTATGAATTGCTTGCATATATATTCTTTTATATGTATAAATCTTAATAATATTTCTTAAGATCTACACAGAGTATTGCATCTTTAAGTGCTTGAAATATGCAATTTTCCTCATTTATGGCTAAAATTAGGCAATGGTGTCTTATGCCTTGGTATTGTTGTATGGAATCCAACCTTTAGCTCATCAAGAATCCATTTGTTATCAAGACACCTAAGCTTTGAATGAGAACAAATTTGACAATTACATACTTTATAAAAATAGCTCATAAAATGATTTAATAGAAACTTGATATATTTTGATTACAAATCCAACAATATAAAACATTTTTAACGTCAACTTATAGTTTGAGAAAGGGGTCATGAAAAATGAATTATTAACAAAGTTATCTTATGATTAAGAACCTTCCATGAACCACTCAATTAGGCTTTCTAATGATAAATAGACCAAATAATAGATAGTAAAGATAATGTAAAATTCTTCCAACTTAGGATTGTAATGGAATTGCACACTATGAATGTAATTTTGTGATTGTAATTCCAGATAATAACAAGATAATGATATATGATCTTGAAATGGAATATGCTAAGAATTAAGAAAGGAAAACTAAATCAATTTTTATCTATTTAAAAAAAGTATAACCTAATTAATGAGTTAGATGTCTACTTTACCCCACCAGTGAATCAAGGCCCCCTCCAATTCTGGGTTGTTGTAGAAAACAAAGATCATTACTAATAAACTTCAATTAAAAAAACTCAAGATAGTACAAAAGATGACAAATACAATTATTTTTCTCAAGAAACAAATATACCAATGCTCACACATTATCATAATTTTCCATTATCATCATTTTCACTCATTATCTCTATTTCATCAATTTTAATTTAATAATTTTTAAGTATTTGATTAAACTAACTATTTCCCTATATTAAATGAATAATATTAATTATTTGATTAATTCATCATTTTTCCATTTATCACCTTAATTAAATAATTTTAATTATTTAATTAAAATCAAATTTCCTCTTTCCCACTATAGATGAGGAGAATCACTACTCCCGAGCCTCTAGGATAGAGAAGAGTCTACAGGGAGCGAATCATCCTCAACTACCTCAAAGGGTAAGCTCAAGTGATAAAGACGGGTTAAAGGAAGTTTTTTGCAATATTTTGTTTTATGGTAGTTTTTAGGAAAATGACTACAGAAGATGAAAGAGAAAACCTCAAAGGTCTTAGAGATAAACTAGCTAGCTCTCGGCCAAAAGACAACAATGTGGTACATGAATGTCCTTGCAACACACTATGGTCTCATACGGACCAAAAATAGAGAAAGTCTACCAAAACACGCAAAGCCTACTATCAACTTGTTTTCTTAAATGTGACAATTTAACTAAGCTAATATAATGTTAGAAATAATAAAAAGAGTACAACAAGAAGAATACTAAACATGCAAGACTCTAGACTAAATAAATGAAATGATGAGAAAGATAATATGAAAAAACTTACGAGAGGTCCAGAGCTCCGTAGCCTCCTGAAAAGCTCCACATGAACAACCTGAACACACAAAAACAATAAAAATTATTGGGGTTGTTTTAGGGATTACCTTAGTCAAACCTTTGTTTTGGTGTTTCCACCTCCATGAACAACCAAGAAGGAAAAGAGATAAAGAAATAGACAATAGACAATATAGAATGAAAAATGAAAGAAAGAAGATGCATTAGATATCAATATGTTGCTAAACAAATATGATAATGCTAATAAAAGAGTGTTTACCCTTCATTCAATGAGCTTGAGAAGCTGAAAGAGAATGCAACACTTAAGAGAGCCAAGATGAAGATGTAAGAGTCACGAAAATGCAAGAAGCTTGATCAAAATGGTGTAGAATATTTTGAGAGAATTAAATTCAAGGAGAATGAGAATGAAAGATTGAGTTGCAAGAATGAATGAGAGGGAAGAATGAGATTTTGAATGAAGAAATGCATGCAATATGGTCATTTTCAAGCATGTCTACGACCACAAAAGCATTACACTTTGTGGGCAGGTAGAATTATAACGTCTCAATGATCACAAGATAAAGAATCTTTCCAAGACATTCACATGACACATAGATGTTTGTGTGTTGTGGAAGTATCCCCCAAAAAAAATTCTTCAATGATAAAAAATGATAGGATCAAGGACGAATTTGAAGGTGAGAAAAAGGGGGATTCACATTATCATGTTTATTAGGCTAAAGTGAGGGTTATATAATGTGAAATTGCATTGGGGATGTAATTTTACAACATTACATTTTTCCCCCACTTTAGCGGGCATATGTATTCCAAACATATGTGAGCTAAAGTAGGAAGAGATTGAAGAGAATATACCCAAGATGAAGAGGACATAGGTCTTCAATCCAATATATGTGATGTAGAGAAGATAATCCATGAGAAAAAGAGGACATGGGTCTTCTATCCTTCAAAGCTAACTGTAATCTCACCATGAACATGTTAGTTGTAGACAAACATGTTAGGAGAAAAAGTGACAAATAGACATGATAAAATTCATAGAAATGACATGACATGATCTTAGCAGATAAAATACCACACTGAGAGGTATGGGTAGCAAGGCTAGAGTCCATACGACAAGCAGATAGGCATGTGGCTAATACAAACTATGTTGTAGGAAAGTCACCAAAAAGACAAGTCCAGTCAGGTTGCCCCCAAGCTAGATGACAAGACATAATACATCAAGACATATTTTTAAATATTTTTGACATTTTGAAAATTAATAAGATATGATATCCCCCCTTAGAATAATGTGTGTTATGTAGAGGAGCACATGGAATCCTAAGGAGAAGAGAAAGGAAAAAATATTTTGTGGCATGAAATACATAGTGATATGTATTCATGGAATTTTTTCAGAAGAGAAAAAAAAGACAAATAAATCAAGATCATAGGGGGATCTAATTATTTGGGGTCAGAACTACTCATATATATAGATAGATAAATATAATATAATGTGTATGAATTGTCATCAACCCCCAAATAGATCAAAATGGGAAGAAGAGAACATGAAGACAAAATAGAAATAAAAATTAGGTCAACATGGAAGAGGCCTAAATGCCCCAATGCTTTGCATTGTTCCCAATGTGGAAAAGAAAAGAGTACAACATATAGAAGAATGATGATATAAATAGAAGCACACGATATATTTTCTCTCCTGTATCCAAGCACCTACAAGGGTAGCAAGGGTCCTTTAGGTGAGAGAAAAAATATAAATATACAAGCATGAGGAACACAAAAAAATGTACAAAGCTAATCTAAGTATGAAGAAGAGGTAATGCTCTAGTTCGACACCTCCATTAGGTCATCCTGCTCCCAATTTATATCATTATAAGGGGAGGGAGGATAAGCCTATAGGGTGGGATAGCTAGAGTGATGCTAGTCAAATCACCTATGGAAAGAGCTAAGGAAGAATCTCCCTCAAGGTCTTCCTCCCCAAGCTCATGTGAGACTAGCATCATCAATCTAGTAAATATTGATGACAAAGTCAAAATGTCCTCCAACAATTCGAACATGTACTTTTCTGGAGTGACATGATGCAATTAGATGGGAGAAGGATAAGAAACTCAAGATTCATTGTTGACCTTGAGAAGAGGGGTAGCGACAAACTCTAGGGAGGGCGGTGTTGTCTCCATCACAAGGACAATACAAGCCAAGGTGGAACAAGATTGAAAAGACAAAGAAGACTTTTTGACCATCATCTAGAATGAGGTTTCTCTCCATCTTATGCTTTAGCGGAGGATGTGGGACCCTTGTAGTATAAGTGGAAGAGGGAGAAGGAGAAGAAGTTATGAAGGACACAAAATTTGTAAAAGGAATGTCAATGGGTTGGGGAAAAGGAGGAAGAGATGGAAGAGAGGTGATAAGAGGTGGCTCTATACAGGGAGAGATGAACACTTGTAGCCTCTTGGGGTGAGGTTCATCAAGATCCACTGACAAAATTGGGAGAAACATGAAGGCGATAGGAACCGAAATAGAAGGAGAAGCAAAAATGGAAGTAGTAGAAGTAGAGAGAAAAGGCTTATCCTTGGTATTCTTTGAAGCTTCACGCTCCTTAGCCAAGTAACATCGATGATGCTTCCGCTCACGTCCAAGCCAGTTATAAAATATATGGACATTAGAAGTTGCATCTTGAGGAGATTTTTAGGGCTCCTATTTCACCATAGGGGCAACCTCCACAGCCATTTCCGACAGAAGGCTAGGCTCTTGAGGAGGAATAGGAGGAGGAGGCATACAGACAAGAAGAGAGATAGGAATCTCAATGCAAGCCCCTTTCCTTTGTCTACCTTAGGGATAGGTGGAGGAACATGGGGAGGCCTCAAGGACGATATGTAGGAATAACCCCATGTAAATGCTTTCCCTTTCCATAATGGGTGGATCAGGGACTATGGGAAGAACCAAGAGTTGGAAGACCTGAGGTCTCAACTTCCACAATGTAGGAACCTTTCCCTTTCCTATGCCAGGAATAGTAGAAGGAACAGATGACACTACCATATTTTGGGAAGTAGAAAAAGAGGATGAAGGAAAAAAAGAAGGCCTAATGGAAAGAGATTCCTTATCCTTATCCTTCGAAGGGGTAGAGGATAAAGCACACTTTTGTGCATGCAAATAAGCCTTCAAATAAATAACCTGAACAAAAGGTGGAAAACAACTTTTAGGAACTAATCCCCCAATCTTATACCTAAAATAATCCTTGTAAATAATAAGTCTCCTCTAAGTGGAAGAGGTCCAACTGGAGCAAGCCAAAAGTGATCCAGGGAAAAGCCCAGGCATGCAATACTAGTGGTTTGTATCCAATGTCTTGGATAGTGTACATAGTACCTTCATGGGGAAACTTCAAGCATTTTTGGATAACTAAGGAAAACTCATTCTTAAAAACTAGCCATGGGATGCCTAGTCTAACTCTAAAGAGGCCAGACTCTAGTATCACAACAAATGGAACTTTCAAAGTTTTAGGTCCAACCAAAACTAACAGAGAAATGGAACCAATAGGTGGAACAGAAAGTCCATCATGTGTGCAGAGCATGGTTTGTGACTCCTCATATTTATCCTTATGAAAATTATTTATGAAAAGAATCTCCTATGTGATAACATTGACCTAACTTGTGGGGTCAACCATAGCGCTAGTTATGACATTATCATTGACAAGTGAGGATATAAAATGGAGAGGGATCTTTATTAAAGGGTAGGTCATGTGGTGTAAATATTACATCAGGTATACTATCCACATGGCCTGGAGGAGAAAATGAGTAAATAAAACCACATTTACATACTCAGTTGGATTTATATTGGAAGAAGAAGAAGGGGTTACAAGATTGGAAGAGTGGGATGGAAAGGGATCTATGTAAATATACAATTGGCTATTAGGCTTCACTACATATTTTTAGATTTTTTATTTTTACCATCAAGTTGGATGGTACCATTATCAATTTGATCTTATATGAAATGATGAAGATGCACACATCACTCGGTTGCATGACCTAACACTTGATGGTATTGGAAAAAACTTTGCACATCATACCATTGAGGAAAAGTCTTAGAAAGTGGTATGATCTCTAGATGAGATATTACACCATCTTTTAATAACTTTTGTAGGAATTTTTTAGAAGATTCAGATAACTTTATAAATATCCTATTTTGGCCTAAAAAAAAATTATCAGTAGGAACAAACACCATGTTCGCTACTAATTTATTTTTCCTTGACTCTCCAAAGATAGACACAATTAATCGGCCATACGAGTAGGAGGACAAGGAATAATCCTTGTACTAGGAAATTGTCTACTCGTACTCACATAGAGCAACACACAAATGAGTGAAAGGGATATTTCATTAGTAGGAATTTATCTCACAATATTGACAAGTTCTCAATGAACACTTGATTTACATTAGAATCTGGCAAGGCATATGAGATCTAAGAAAATAGGGCTTGGTAACAGGCAATGAAATCAATCACTTTCTCATGCACACCCTGCTTACATCAAACAAGATTAGTAAAAGAAACCTTCAATCTAATATTAGCTTGGAATTGTTGTAGGAACTAATTCACAAGTTGGTCAAAGGAAAAGATAGAATTATTAGGGAGAGAGAAATACCATTCCAAGGTAGCACCTTTGAGAGAAAGTGGGAATAGTTTTGCTAGTAGAGCATCATGATGGAAAAAATGGTACACATGACATTGAAAGAAAAGATGTGCATCTGTAGATCTCCTCTGCCATTGTACTTTTTGAACTTAGGAATATCCATTCCTTCAGGGATAGGAGTATTCAGGATAGAAAAAATAAGGGGCTACGATGATAATAAGGTTAGAACATAGGCTAAGAAGAAGAACTAGTCAAATTTTCCAATTAAGATTACATTCGCCCTAGTTCTGCAATAGAGCATTGAGGACGAGATTTGTAGATAGAGTATGACTAGCCAAAGCACCAGAGGTAGAGATGTTCCAAGTCCTAGATGTAAGAATCTCAAAAACTAGGGGAACTCAATTTACTCTAATGATAGGAATTTCCTAAAGTGTGATGGTGGTATTAATAGCAATGGTATTGATGGAAGGACCCGTGTCGACCATATGGACAGACACTCTGGGCATCAGAACATTTAGCTAGTTACTAGTGATCTCTAATTGAACATCTTGGGGATTTCCCAAGATGGAAGTGTATGAAGAGACATGGGTCTCCACAATATTTTATATTCCTAGAAGTAGCTCCAAACTTCTTCAATTGGTAATTAGTAAATTCTTCAAACCATTGATGATAGGAGCTACTTGAGAATAAGATTCTTCATTCACTAGGAACTCTACGAGATCTTTGAGCCTTACTTCCAAAGAGTGAACCTACTCCACAAGAACCCTAAGAATGGATTCCTCATCTAAGGAAGAGGAAGAGTACAAAGGAGAGGCTAGTGGGGTATGATTTTTAGTTCCAATACGAGGAGGGGATAATTTGGTAGGGAGTCCCATAAAGTACTCAAAATATAGACCTGAATAGGGAGGACTAAACCTTCTAGACCCCATATCAATATGTCAATAGATCCTTCTTAATATGTACTCAGAGGTAGTAGATTGGTTTGTGAAGTTCATAAAGTGTCACAATGCACTATCCAATACATGTCCTGACAAGAGAGAAGAAAATTTTAGACACAAAGAAAAAAGGAAAGAAAGGTTCACATCAGGTTCACCAAAATATAGAGGATGAAATTCATTACTCCTGAGTCTCTAGGACAAGGAAGAGTCTACAAGGAGATAATTTTCCTTAACTACCCCAAAGGCTAAGCTCAAGTGGCAAAGACAGGGGTCATCCCATAATAATGGGTTTTTGGCCAAACTTGACATTGAAATCAACATTTTGAGAAAAATATTCACTTTCTGACACCTATAGTAGGTAAGCTACTAGGAATTTGAAGATGATGCAAACTAGTGATTTGTGAGACATTTTATGTAGATTTTAAATGTGTTTTTTTTTTAAATATTGAAATTAAATTGTAATTTTTTTTGTGTCTCCTTTGATAATTGGTTTTTAATAGTAAACAACATTTTTAAAAAATGATGTGTACTTCAACCTACATAACTCTTTTTATAGAAAGGATAAAATTATAATTCTTTTGAATTTAGGTTGGTAAAATCAATATCTAGAGTTTTCATTTCATTTCATAACATTTTGTTGAATATTTTTCTCTTAATTAAGTTTTGAAGTCAAATCAAATTATAATTTAGACATATGTGCACTTTGCCCCGCGTAACTTTTTTTTGTATATGTTAAAATTCAATTTTTTTTGTTGGAAAAAAGACATCAATACTTAGGACGTAGATATTTTTCAAAAAAAAATCTCAAATTTAATTATTTTCCACAGTGATTTTTCACCAAACTTTATGTTTGGTGAAAAAACTATGTTCAGTATGTTGAACAAGACAATTGAGAGGGGGGGTGAATCAGTTGTAGAAAATTTTAACCTTTAAAACATTCACCAAAACTTAGATCAATCACAAATCCTTTACTCTTCTAAAATGATTCAACATTAAGTGCAAAGGAAAAAACTGAAAAGCAACACACATACACAATAACACCAGATTTACATGGAAAACCCAATAAGGGAAAAACCATGGTGAGGATTATCTCACAATATATAAAATATCAAAAGCAATTACAAAGGCTCACTGCCAAAATAGGACTAACTATCTAGATCAGGACTTACTGTCCAACAAGGGTTAACCACCCAAAGGGCTCACTACCATAGAGTGTTGAGAAATGTGACTCAAATTTACTGGCTTGATCGACTTCCTAGAGGAGTTGTGTTTTCCTTCTTCATTGGCCTAAGTTAAGTCGTTGGTTTTCAAGTTTTTTCTAACTGAAGTCATGGGGTTCTAAAGTTTCATAACCTACCAACTTAGTTAGTGTGAAGAAAAGACTACTTCCTTTGTTGCCGACATGTCATGGGTTTTGTGAACTTCGCAACCTATGACTTGAGGTTCAGAAGTCAGGTTTGGAGTGACAGGGCAATCCCAATATCAACAAGTCATGGATTCTAGGAACTTCACAACCTTCGACATGAGGTTTTGAAGTTTGTTTTTCCAGTGATCTAGTGACTTGGATGTCGATGGATGTGGGGACCACTTGCGACCCAATAAGGATGGTGGATCGTGATGAAGGCCGACATGTGGTGATGATGTGGAGGACAGATGGCATGTGGGCCCGTGTGCTCGATGAACATTGGTGAGATGGTAATGAATGTCTCTTCAACTGGGTGGCATGGGTTAGGTGTATAACCCTAAGTTTGACAATGGAGATTTGTTCGATTGCTTATCTGACGAATATAATTGGATGCTAGATGATGGCATGTGGCTCGAGGTGGAAACCCTAATGGGGTGCGATAGTTGAATAGTCAGAGGATGTTGAGCATCAGAAAATCTAGCCGAGCAGGCCATGGTTACTAGTCACAGACTAGCCGAAAGGCTGGGTAGTTGAGAGAGAGAAAGACAATCTCAAAGTGGAGGTTACCTAAGAGAATCCAAGCAGAAGGTCAAGAGGATGGGTGAAGCTCGAGAGGCATGGCACATACCAAGAGGTTGGGTGAAGGCCGAGAAGCCATGTGTCTAGCTATGAGGCTGGATAGCTGATAGAGAGATGAATCTTGCAAAAGGTGAATGTTGAGCGGCTGTGTGACAGAGAGGCTGAGAGGCCAATGGTCGAGCCGTGAGGCCATGTAGCCAAAAGAGATGTCTCTTTTTGAGAGAAGTGGTCGTGATGGGTTATGCTACTGAATTTTCTCCATAATGGAACAAGATGTAAACTCTACAAAGGTCGTGAGTTTGATATTGTATTTGTAACTATACTTTGTTGTTGAATAATACAATGACAATACTGGTTTTTGGAGTGTGGGGATTTTTACTCGAAAGGGTTTTCCCCACGTACATCTATGTGTTCATGTCTTTTGTTTCATCTTTCATGGTTGTTGGTTTTGTTTACTGAATCTGTTAATGGTGTTGTTGAAACTGGTTAAGCATGAGTTTCTCTCTAAGGATCAATGTGGGAAATGAACTATGTTTTTTTTTGCTTTATGGAATAGTAGTATGTGTCTTCTACCGAAGGCACTACTTATCTCAGATGCCCTTTTGGAGATGCCTATCCATATTTTACCCCGAAAAGTGGTATCAAAGCTTTCTTCTGGGATGTGTTTCTTCCTAATGTGTTGTTGGTTTTGGGTATTCCTTATGTGAAAATTTCTTAGTCTGTTGGGCTTGAGGAAATTTGGAGGAATTGGATGATGTATTGATCCTTTGGTGAGTAGAATTTCTTGCTTTTTGTTTTAGTTTTATGTAACAACATGCAGTTTGAAGGATGTTGAAGATGGAGAAAATGGAGTTGGTATGTTGTGATTTGTGGCTCCTAGTTGGTAGTGATATAACCCTGATGCATGGGGTGGAATATTTTACTTCGTGGCTATGTTGCAGCAAAGCTTTCATATTGGGTGTCTATGTGAGAGGCTCCCTGATGATATGGAGAAGCTTGGGTTATTTTTAAGTCATGGATTAATGTGCTTATGTAGGGTGTTTTTCCTAGTATTGGAAGGCACAGTTTTATGGTACCCCGATTGCATGAAGGCTATGGAGTTGATCTTTAGATGATATGGAAGCTTCTAAAATCATCTCTCTCTCTCAGATTCATGTGCATGTTGGTGGTTTTGGAGTTGGCTTGAAATGGGCCTAGAGTTCCTAAACTGCTATTTCCTTTTAAGGATGGTTTGTACTTGCATGGCTCTGTGGTTTTGTAGGTTTTACACGGTCAAGCAAAACTTGTGGTTATGTGGAGCTATTGTTAAACTATTTTCTAGAACCTAGCTTTTTGGGATGTGACTAGATGAGATAGTTGTAGCTCAGCATGGTAAGAGAAGGTGTGACTCTGTCTTTGCATGGGAGTTTTGGTATGTGATTTGTAACTCATCATTCTTGTGGTGTTGCTTGATGGTTTCCTAGACTATGGTGCTCAAGTTGTGGACATGATTGGAAAATCGTATTTGAGCTTGGTCTAGTGTTTGAGTCAAGTTGTCTACATTGTTATTCTTTTTCAGATCTTAGTTTTGCAATTTCCAGTGTGATGATGGGTTTGCATGTTTCTGTTGAATGGATCTATGGGTTGTGAAATGTTGTGGGTTGTCTTTACCTACATGTTTTTTGTGGGACAACTTCGAATTGGACGGTCTATATCTGCGATATCTTATTCTGTGTTGGTGCAGGCTTGTTAGCTATCCTTGTCTATGTTCACTTGTGCATTGGTGTGGCTGCTTTGAGATGAGATGATGGATGGTGTTGAGTACCTAGATAGTCAGTTATGGGGACTTGTAGCATGTTGTATCAGGATGTCATGAAAAGCCTAATATGCACTCTGGCATAAGCTTTTGATAGTGATGGTAATTTTTTGCTCAGTTTTGGAGATCTTGGTGCCACTTGCTATTATTTTCAGATGGACATGTTGTTGTGTGGACCTAAAGGATCTTTAGATTAACAGATGTTTGGTCATGATGCTTGGAGAGATCGGCTGTCACATTTCAATGGGAGCTTTAGCAATGACTATGGATTCATCACTTTGTGATGGATGATCTTCTTTAGTGTTGCAGATGTTACTAGGAGGGACTCTTAGATCTTGTTGCTACAGAAGGGTTATTTTGCATGTGCATGGACACTATTTTAAGATGTGCAACATCTCATAGCCATGGAGGATTCTTGGAGTCTTTGGTTGAGGTGTTGGTGGTGCTTGACAGGTGATGTTGGTTTAGATTTTGTTGTGTTTCATGTCATGCTATACTCTTGATTGCGCATTAGATTTTTGGCATGATGCATTTCTCTTGAGACCATGGTATGTTTACTTGGTGCATGGGATATCCTAAGGGGATGTGTAGATCATGATGTCATGACAAGTTCCTGGTTTAAATGATTGGATCTTTCACAATGGTCTGTTAATTATTTATGTATTGGGCGCATTGGTCATATGCTTGAGAACTTCATGATAGTGCAATGATGCATTTGGAGTTTAGCATGAGATAATCTATTGCAGGTGCTCATGGATACATGGAGAATAAGGTGGCATGGTTGGAATTTAGAGGTGTATGCAGAAGGATTTTCTACAGGTATATGATGTGCAAAATTTTCTCTCTATGGTCTTGGTTATGGAGACTTGTGGTGAGGGTTGTATAGGTTGTGCATATCATTGTGGATATTTCCTTGAAACTACATGTTTACACTCTCTATGTTATTCTATTGGTAGACTCGGTATGCCTTGATCTTTTCAAATTCATTACCCATGCAATGGGAGTTCCTAGATGTGTTTGGTCTTCTTCGACTAGTTGGCACTTGGAGCTTGTATTTTTTGTTGATGGGTTGGTTATGTAAGTGGCATGAGTTTATTGATGTGAATACCTTGGAGGTATGTGTGATTGGATGGATTAGTACTTGTTGTGTGTGCTATTTTCATTCACATGGGTTGATCAATTGGATGGGAGTAGTTATTTTTCTGGTTGTTGTTCTAGTTGATGTTCTGTCTTGTTTTCTAGAGAATGACTTCACAATTGTGTTCATGATGAGGGCTTTGAAGTTAATATTGCTTTTGTATAGTGTGTGAGCATAGTGGAGTGGTGGAAGTGTTGAATCCCTTACCATCTATAGGATCTGATGGTTGTGTTCTTGAGACTGGTTCATATATGCCTTGGCTTGTTCCTTTTTCCTATGATGGATGGTTGGAACTATTGCCTGAGCTGGTGGAAATCTTGGATGTTGTTGCAGGTGTCTTGGTTGGAGCACAAAATAATTGTTTAAGATTCTTGAGTTTTCTTTGGAAGGAGCTAGTAAGTTCTTCTTCAAGTGGGAGAATGTTGAGAAATGTGACTCAAATTTACTAGCTTGATCGACTTCTTGGAGCAGTTGTGTTTTCCTTCTTCATCAGCCTGAGTTAAGTCACTAGTTTTCAAGTTTTTCTAATTGAAGTCATGGGGTTCTAAAGTTTCATAACCTCTTGACTTAGTTACTATGAAGAAAAAGCTACTTCCTTTGTTTTTGACATGTCGTGGGTCTTGTGAAATTCACAACCTCCAACTTGAGGTTCATAATTTTGGATTTGGAGTGATAGGGTGATCCCAATATGAACGAGTCATGGATTCTGGGAACTTCACAACCTTCGACGTGAGGTTTTGAAGTTCAGTTTTCCAATGATCTAGTGACTTAGATGTCGATGGATGTGGGGACCACTTGGGACCCAAAAATGATGGTGGATTGTGATGAAAGCTGACAGGTGGTGATGATGTGGAGGATAGATGGCATCCATGTGCTCGGTGAACATAGGTGAGATAGTAATGAATGTCTCTTTGATTGGGCGGCATGGTTTAGGTGTATATCCCTAAGTTTGACAATGGAGATTTGTTCGATTACTTATCTAACGGATAGAATTAGATGTTGATGATGGCATGTGGCTCGAGGTGGAAACCCCAATGGGGTGCAGTAGTTGAATAGTTAGAGGATGTTGAGCATCAAAAAATCTAGCTAGGCAGGCCATGGTTACTAGGCACAGACTAGCCAAAAGGCTAGGTAGTCGAGAGAGAGAAAGGAAATCTCGAAGCAAAGGTTACCTAAGAGAAGCCGAGTGGAAGAATGAGAGGTTGGGAAAAGGCAGAGAAGCCGTGTGTCTGGCCATGAGGCTGGTTAGCCAAGAGAGAGATGAATCTCACAAAAGGTGAATACTGAGCGACTGTGCGACAGAGAGGTCAAGAGGCCAATGGTCAAGACGTGAGGCTATGTAGCCAAAAGAGATGTCTCTCACTGAGAGAGGTGGTCATGATGGGTTATGCTACCAGATTTTCTCCAGAATGGAACAAGATGTAAACTATGTAAAGGTCGTGAGCCTGATATTGTATTTGTAACTATACTTTGTTGTTGAATAATACAATGGTGATCTAGGCTTTTGGAGTGTGGGGTTTTTTACCTGAAATGGTTTTCCCCATGTATATTTGTGTGTTCATGTCTTTTTTTCATCTTTCATGGTTGTTGGTTTTGTTTGCTGAATATGTTAATGGTGTTGTTGAAACTAGTTAAGCACGAGTTTCTCTCTAAGGATCAATGTGGGAAACAAACTATGTCTATTTCCTCTTTATGGCATAGTAGTACGTGTCTTCTATCGAAGACACTACTGATCTCGGATGCCCTTTCTGAGATGCCCGTCCATATTTTACCCTGACACAAAGATACAAAGAATATATAGGAGACATGTTACAGAGAGAAGAAAATCTCAATGCAACAGAGATTTCTACTATAATTCACTCAAACACTTGCAGAAATGCATGAATAATAGAGTACACCTTCATCTCACTACTTTCGAAAACTCAACATTTAGAATTTCCACTGATCTTCCAAACTCACATCACATACACACTATTTCACATATCTTTCACATCTCTTTCACATCTATCTGCTCTATTTCTTTGCACTTATCTCTTTTTCCATCTTTCACCAATAACTCATGATGTATTTATACCATCTTCAACTTTTAAACATATCCAAAGTCGGCCATCCATCACTTAAATTCA
Organism: Sequoia sempervirens; assembly: GCA_007258455.2. Taxonomy (NCBI): domain Eukaryota; kingdom Viridiplantae; phylum Streptophyta; class Pinopsida; order Cupressales; family Cupressaceae; genus Sequoia; species Sequoia sempervirens. Next base: position 77,016 of record VDFB02342174.1, read on the forward strand.
AATTAGGTCAGCACCAAAACATCCTAGGGTGGAATTAGAATGAGGGTGACCCAAACACGTGCTTGGTGAGGACTTAAATAAGTCCTAACATGCTTCATGAAATTTGAAAGTAGTGTTCAACACAAGGTCAACCAAACTAGTGTAAAACACATAGAACAATTAAGCACATGCAACCCTTAAAATGATCCAATCTTTCTAGACACCAAAATTATCTTCAACACAATCAAAATAGGTTAACTCTAGAACCGCAAGTCATAAGAATCAACCAAAAATTTCTCCTAAACCTCAGCCATATACATAGAAAACCACAATTCACAACTAGTGAACATAACTCGCACTATACAATGAATCAGAAGCACAAAATCTAGATATATCAGCTTTCAACAACCATGACCAACATATCTGAACCACACAAATATAGGAGAAAAACCCAAAGAAAAACCTAGAGAAACCACTGAACACCTACAACCTTTCATCATTACAATTTTCTCAATATCCTCAACATATACAAATAATAACCTACTTCCATGACATCAATGAAAACAACAACCAGTTCATAACCAATTGACATCAATGACAACACCTTCATTCTTGCAACAATATCCCCCATTGGCATTGATGGCAACACATGATGTAAAAAACCATCAAAGACAACACACTAGCTCTGAACACATTTTTCATGATTTTACTTTCTTTTTCTCCCCCTTAGTAGATAATCTTTTTCACATCTTCCTCATTCATCATCTTCTTCATCTCCCCCGTTGACATCAATGGAAAAGGAAAATGATATTTTACACTGATTTCCCCTTTGACATTAAGAACATAATACTCTCTCAATGACAACACATGACACTACCTACTCCCCTTGATAGGTAGCCACCAAAACATCAGTCTAGAAGAAAGATAGATCCATTGACCCGCTAGACTGATGCATCTCCATATGCATCTAGCTCAAGAAAGGAGGGGAAATAACCCCTAACTTCTCTTGGAGATACTCAAAAGTATCTTTAGGAAGAGCCTTCATAAATATATCAACAATCTGATCCTTCGTAGGTACATGCTCAAGCTTTACTTCATTCTCCACAACCTTCTCTCTCAAGAAGTGATACCTAATAGATATATTCTTTTTCCTTGATTGCATCTCTGGATTCTTTGAAATGTTATTGCACTTGTATTATCACTGAAGATAGAAATAGGATCATCATACATTACTTTGATATCTTGCATTGTCTATTTCATCCATAAAACTTGTGTAAAACAAGATGCAACATCAATATACTCACCTTCAATAGTAGATGAGGAAACTGAATCTTGCTTTTTTACTCAACCATGCCACCAATCTACAACCAAGAAAGAATGAACCACCACTTATACTTTTTATGTTATCTACACATCAAGCCCAATCTGCATCTGTATAAGCACTTAGTGTGAATTCAATATCCCTAGGATACCATAATCCATAATCCAGAGTGTCATTCAAATACCTGAATATTCTTTTAATAGCAGAAACATGTGTTTTTTTAGGATCTTCTTGAAATCTAGCCACAAGATAGACTAGATGCATAATATTAAGTCTAGTAGTAGTCAAATACAATAGTCCACCAATCATAGATCTATATTTTCTCTGATCATCCTTAAATGAATCATCATCGTTACTCAATTTGCAACCAATCACCATAGGAGTACATACCAATTTGGAACCATCCATCCCAAACTTCTTCAACATCTTTCTCACATACTATGACTATGAAATAAAGATCCCTTTTTCTGTTTAATTAATTTGTAGCCCAAGAATGAAATTCATCTCACCAAACATGGACATCTCAAATTATTTTTTCATTTTTTCCACAAAAATTTTACACATAGTTTCATTTCCTCCAAAGATAATGTCATCAACATATACAACCACAATAAAGATTTTGTCATTTTCAATTTTAAAATAAAGATTACTATATGTTGTACCTTTTTTGAAACCTTGTTGGATCAAGTACTTTTCTAAGCTTGCATACCAAGCTCTAGGAGCTTGCTTCAATCCATATAAATATTTCTTCTGCAGACCATATCTAGTTAATTTGACAATTGAAATCCTTCTAGTTGTTCTATGTAGACCTCTTCCTTTAGCTCACCATTCAAAAATGCACACTTAACATCCATCTGATAGACCTTGAAATCTTTATGAGCAACAAACACTAAGAACATCCTGATAGCTTCCATTCTTTCCACTGGAGAAAAAGTCTCCTAAAAATCTATGCCTTCTACTTGTGAGTAGCCCTTACACACAAGCCTTTCTTTTATTTCTGACTTCTTTCTCATTCAACTTATTTCTAAATACCCACTTTGATCCAATAATGTTTTTATTTGTTAGTCTAGGGACCAATTCCCAAGTTTGATTCTTCTCAATCTGCATAAGTTCTTCTTTCATAGCTTCCATCTAATGCTCATCTTTACATGCTTCACTTACAGTCTTCAATCTTAGAAAGTAAACATAGATTTATCTCACCAGCAGTAGCTCTACTTCTTGTCAATACTCCTTTTGTATTGTCTCCAATGATCTATCTTTGTGAATGATTTTTTTTCACATATCTAGGTTTCTTAGGGGACACTACCAGAGCTTCTTCTTCTTCTTCATTCTACTTCTCTTGCTCTTCCTTCTCCTATTCTTCCAAAACTTCTTCAATCCTTACGCAATCAAGTTCATCAAATTCATATCCATCAACTTCAATTGAATTCTTCATTTCTTCATCAACCTTGAAATTTTTGCTTTCAACAATATTTCTCAGTATTTTATTAAAACATTTGTAAGCTTTTCTTTTAGTAGAGTATCCAAGAAAAATACCTTCATCACTTCTAGCATCAAACTTCCCTAAATTTTCTCCATCCCGTCTAATATAACATTTGCTTCCAAACACCTTGAAATACTTAATAGTAGGAATTCTTCCACACCATAGCTCATAGGGGGTCTTAGTACTATTTTCTCTTGCTTGAACTTGATTGAATACATAAACAACAGTGTGAATAGATTCTCTCTAGCAAACTTCTTATAGACCATCCTCATTAATCATTGATCTAGCATCCTCTTGAATTGTTCTATTCTTCCTTTCAACAACTCCATTCTACTAAGGAGTTCTCATAGTAGATAACTATCTTTTTATTGCATTAACTTCACAAAACATATTAAACTCATGGGAGGTGAATTCACCACCTCTGTCAGATCTTAAGCATTTTATCCTCAAATTTACTTCATTCTCAACTATAGCTTTGAATTTTTTGAATCTATCTAGTGCATCATATTTCTCTCTAAAAAATGTAACCCATGTATACCTAGAGAAATCATCAATAAAAAGCATAAAGTACCTTTCACCTTGTAGACTTATCACTCTTGTAGGACCACTAAGATATGTATGAATCAAATCCAGTAGTTGAGTAGTAGATTTTTCCTTTGATCTAAATTTTTTTCTTGCTTGCTTTCCAAACTGACAATTCCTACAAATAACATTAATAGGATCTGTAATCCTTGGTAAATCTCTCATGGATTGTACTACACTAATCCTTCCCATGTTATCAAAATTCATGTGACACATTATCTGATGCCATAACCAACTATCATTAATCTGAATCATAAAGCAACATCCATTAACACCCTTCAGTTGATATATATTTCCTTCTTACTTCTTTCCTACAACAATCACTATTCCAGAGTCTTTCCTGATTTCACATCTTTCCAATACTAAAAATATTATTCCTTAATCCCTTAACATAGTAGACATCATCAACATTATGCTTTTCATCAAAACTTACTGAACCTATCCCACAAATCTTAGCACTAGTATCATCTCCAAACATAACTAAGCTTTCATCATATTTTTCAATTTTAACAAACTTACTCTTATCACCGGTCATGTGATGTGAATAGCCACTATCAACAACCCAATAGTTATTTTATTGTTTAGCATGTAGGGTAGAGATTACAACACCTTCACTTTTCTCCTTCTCTGGAGGGCATTCCTTCACCTATTTTTTAGAATTAGCAGAAGTAGGTTAATCTTTTATAGCCGAGAGCAAGCTTTCATTGTCATTAAGATCTCCATAATCAAATTCCTCATTAGAAATACTAGAATCCTTAGTAACATAATATGCTTTGTTGATCTTCTTTCCTTTTTTTTCTTTGTTAAATATTTGTTTATTCCTCTTAGCTATTTTCAGACATCTCGAAGCATAATGACCTATTCCTCAACAAATAAAGCATTTAAAGGGTAACTTAACTTCATACTTACTAGAGCCTTTCTTCATCCTTCTCACAAAGTTAGCTTCTACTTCATCAATATTTTCTTCATCTAGATCTTCGGCTCTTGTAGCCTTAAAAGAAATTTTTGATTTGGGTCCATTTCTCAAATTTGGCTTTCTCATCTCATAAGATGTTAGAGTTACCAATAATTGATCTTTAGTGTAAGTCTTGTAGTCTATATGTTCTTCAATAGCACATAGCTTTTCATTGTATGCATCAAGGAGAGTTATAAGAATCTTCTTTACAATCCTGGATTCATCTATTGTAGCACCAAGTCCTCGCATTCTAGCTACTACCTCATCCAATCTCTGTACATAGGATTTAACATTCTTATCTTTAGACATATGCAGGAGCTCAAACTGTGTCTCCAAATTTTGTAACTTTTCTTCTTTTACCCTTTCATCTCCTTCATGCATCTTTTCTAAAGCATCCCAGACTTCTTTAGTAGTCTTTAGATTTTGAACTTTAATCAACTCAAAATGTGCAAGATTAAAATGAACTTCACCTTATTGTTGGCTTCATGCACCTTGATTTCATCAGCTGTACTCACACCATTAGTAGAAGTGTAAGTAATTTTGTAAGATTTCTCAACATCATATCCGCAATACTCTAGATATTCTTCCATCAGTATTTTCCATATAGAATAATTAGTTCCATAAAAATTTGGATACTCAAAAGTGATCTTTCTAGCCATCTCAAACCTTCCTCAAGTGGTTAAGCTCTTCTCCAAGGAACCAAGCTCTAATACCAATTGTTGAAAAAGACAGCTGAGAGGGGGGGTGAATTAGTTGTAGAAAATTTTAATCTTTATAACATTAACTGGAACTTAGATCAATCACAAATCCTTAACTTTGCTAAAATGATTAAACATTAAGTGCAAAGGAAAAAACTGAAAAGCAACACACATGCACAATAACACTAGATTTATGTGGAAAACCCAATAAGGGAAAAACCACGATGAGGATTATCTCACAATATAAAGAATATCAAAACTAATTACAAAGGATCACTTCCAAAGAAGGCTCACTACCAAAACAAGACTAACTGTCTAGATCAGGACTCACTATCGAACAAGGGTTAACCACCCGGAGGGCTCACTGCCATATAGATACAAATAAGATATTAGAGATATGTTACAAATAGAAGACAATCTCAATGCAATAGAGATTTACACCACAATTTGTTGGAGTTAAAAAGACACTGAGAGGGGGGGTGAATCAGTGTTATAACAAATTTGAGTAATTTTCACAATTTCAATAACTATTGCACAGATCTGATCTCAATATACTCTGATTAATGCATTCATGAGTTGAATGTAATCATTCATAAACAGAATTGAGAAAAGTAATAACCAAACAGTGAACTAAAATAATCAACAACACAGTAAAGCATAGGAAACTCAGAAGAACAAGAAGACTCAAGATTTTACTGAGTGGAAAACCCTCCTGGGGTATAAAAACCACTCCCTAAATTCCTTCCAGGCTTAATCTTTTAAACAAAATTTCACAATGCCTTATAGGCTGATTTTTGAGCACCCACTCAAGGAGCACTAGCCCCTCATTTTGAGACATCCATCTCAAGGAGTACCAACCCCTCAAATTATGTTTTGAACAATAATAGTGACTCAAAGGATTTCTCTATTTTCAGTTAAGCACATATCTTTCTGCAGAGTTCATTCATACATTTCCATACAGACAAGGAATGATACTCTTAGAATTACAAAACTCAACAACCTTTACAATTTTTAACACAGGCATTTAATTACATTTCAAGTAAGTCGGTTGTGAAGAAATCTTCAAAACATTTTTCACCAGATCTTCAGATTCTCTTGCTGATTTTTTAATATAAAGCTAAATACTGACAGACTGTCGATGATGATTAAAAAACAATAGTAACACTTATCCAGAGAGCTGCAAATCATCCTATTAAATCAAAAATGCAACTACTCAAAGAGGAAACTCAATGAATATGTTGTCATGTAATGGTTCTGAGATTCAATTCAATCAATGATGTCATCCTACAACTATATTTTTGAAGTTTCCATAAACGGCCACAGAGTTTGAGATTTCATTAACCACTCACTAATACACAATAATCTTTCTCATTGATGTTCTTTTGTTTCGTTCACAGTCGCCATGACTTATCACTCTCAGGGAGACCTCTTGTAGAGCACACTAAGTCACACTGACAACCCTTTTTACTCTTGAGAGTCGCTGTAACCTTCAACTTTTGGGAAGACATTTCATAGAATACATTAAGTTCCACCGAAAGACTTTAACCACTCTGAGTCACTAAGACTTTACCGCCCTTTTGCCGAAAGCCTTTCATTCACTATCACTGTGACCAAACGATATCGGAGAGACCTCTTGTAGACTTCAAAATGTTTTGTTGAGGGTCACTTTTCACCCCGTGTCGCTGAGACAATATGAAGTCGGGGAGACGCTATATGGAGTGCCCTTTGTTTTTCTGAAACATCCCGAGCTCACCCTAGTTCACCAAGATAGTATCAATCTCACACTGATGGATATCTTTGATAGAAATCCCTTGTGATGTTGCTGTAACATAATGTTTCTCTCGCCGATGCACCCTTCTATCTTATGAGGGTCGCTATAGCATACCAATGTTGGGGAGACCTCTCGACGACAACTTGAGACATACTAAAACATCTTCATTTACTTATAGTCGCTAAGACAGTTCAAAACTTATGCCGAAGGCAACTGCACCGCCAGACATACCTCTTAGTTATCGCTGTAACATTCACTCTCGGGGAGACATCTTGTAGATCATTTCAGTCATACCGAAACACCCTGAAATCACAACTGTTCGCCGAGACTTCTAGAAAGTCCTGCCGAAGGCAATTGTCCAACAGCGGTCGATGTGACATTGCACATTTGCTGTGACATTTCAGTGAAGCCACAACCTTTTCCGATAAGATCATCCTTAGTCGCCAAAACCATGTGAATGTCTCGCCGATAGACGTCCACATGCACTAGTCAGGGAGACAATATGTCTTCGCTAAGACCTCAGCACGACGGCCAAACACATGTCGATATGCTTGTTCTGAAGCAGGTCAGGGAAACATAATGAAATCGATAAGACCTCATGCCGACGGTATTACATATGCCGATAGAGAACACTTTTCTGTCGTTGAAACAAAAGAGAAGTCTTGCCGACAGCAGCCTGTTAGATAAATTCAATCACCATGACATCTAAAATGTCTTGTCGATAGGCAGCTCAGACATTTCAAAGTGGATTGGGGAGACTCTACCATTCTCACTCCGATATGAATAAGCCTGAAAGAGAAACATCCAAAACCTATGATGTGCAAGGAGAACCATCATGAGACAAATTATCAATGAGAACAAACTAAAAGAGATTTTGTCATCAAGGACAAACTGTAAACACAACTGAGATTCAACAAACTGTCCCTTTGTCCTTGATGGCAAAACACCAAAGACTCTCCCCCTTTTTTGCCTCAAGGCAAAGAATAGATGAACACCACTGAGAAGACAATCAAAACACCATGAGAAAAAGCTGCAAAAAAAATAACAGAGTGTAGCAACCAAGAGTGTAGGAGAGTTGTAAGTGAATCAAAACATATATCATGCTCCCCCTAAGCCAATGCATGGAAAATCAGAGAAGTAAAGATTGAGAGATAACTCCCAATCGAAGTCTCAACCTTTCAAATAACTCTTTAGCTAAGGGCTTAGTAAAAATATCAGCCACCTGATCTTGAGAGCCAACAAACTGTAAGCAAACTTCATTAGCCAAAACCTTTTCTCGAAGAAAGTGAAACTTAATAGAAATATGTTTATTGCGAGAGTGCAAAACAGGGTTTTTGGAGATACTTATCGCACTTGTGTTATCACAGAGAATAGAAATGGGTTTGGGAACTTCAATATCCATATCAGCTAGAGTTTGACTCATCCAAAGAACTTGAGTACAGCATGAAGTGGCAGCAATGTATTCTGCTTCTGCAGTAGAGAGAGAAACAGATTCTTGTTTCTTGTTGTGCCATGCCACTAAACGATCACCAAGAAAGAATGCAGCACCACTGGTGCTTTTCCTATCATCCAAACAACCAGCCCAGTCAGCATCAGTATATGCAATCGATGAAAAATCAGTGTTTCTAGGATACCAAAGGCCATAATTAAGAGTGCCCTGAATATATTTAAAAATCCTTTTAACAACAGTAACATGGGATTCTTTAGGTGATGCCTGAAACCGTGCAATAGTGCAAACTGCTTGCATAATGTCAGGTCTAGAAGCAGTTAAAAATAACAGGTTGCCAATCATTGATCTATATTTAGTTTGATTTGTATCAGGGGAATCATCAACCTTAGTAAGTTTGCATCCAGTAATCATTGGAGTGCTAACTGGATGGCATTCATCCATAAGAAATTTCTTAAGCATCTCTCTAGCATATTTGGTTTGATAAAGAAATATTCCATTTTCACGTTGAGAGATTTGAAGACCCAAAAAGAAATTTAATTCTCCTAATAATGACATTTCAAATTCAGATTCCATTAGCTGAGAGAATTTTTTACTCAATGTAACATTGTTGCAGCCAAAGATAGTGTCATCAACGTATATTTCAACAACCAGAATATCAAAACCTTAAGTTTGAACATAAAGATTGCTATCTACACCTCCTCTAACAAAACCATTTGAAAGCAAATGATTGTCAAGCCTAGAGTACCAAGCTCTAGGTGCTTGTTTTAAGCCATAGAGGGCCTTTTTCAATCTGTAAACATGATTAGGCTTGTCTTTGCACATAAATCCTTCTGGCTATTCAACATAGACCTCTTCATCTAAATAGCCATTTTAAAAAGTAGTTTTGACATCCATTTGATAAACAGTAAGGTCTTTATAAACAAAATAAGCCAAGAATATTCTGATAGATTCTAATCTAACAACAGGTGCAAAGGTTTCGCCAAAATCAATACCTTCTTGTTGAGCATAGCCTTTGTAGACAAATCTTGCTTTGTTGCGAATGACATTACCATTTTCATCAAGTTTTTTTCTGTATATCCATTTGCCTCCAATGACATTCTTGTCATCTGGTCTTAGGACTAACTCCCAAGTCTGATTTTTCTCAATTTGATCAATTTCTTCCTGCATAGCATTAAGCCAACATGAGTCTGTGAGAGCTTCATTAAAGTTTTTAGGCTCAAACTAAGTAATTAGACAAAAAGTTATTTGTGCCTTTTCATCAGATTCTGCAGCCTTTCTTCTAGTTTGAACTCCTGCATTTTTATCCCCAATAATCTGATCTTTGGAGTGATATTTAGTTAGAGCTTTTGATGCAACCTTTTCAGGACTTGCTGTTTCAATTCTAGGGCTTGCTGACTCAATTTCTTCTGAAATAATTTCTAGTTCAAGTTCTTCTTCCTCATTATCCTGCAAAGATTCAACATACAAATGTGATCTCTCATCAAATTTTACATTAACAACTTCAACTATCTTATTAAGCCTTTTGTTAAGGCATTTATAAGCTTTGTTGTGAGTTGAGTATCCCAAAAAGATACCCTCATCACTCTTTGATTGAAAAATCCCAAGGTTATCATCATCCTTTTTGATAAAACACTTACTTCCAAAAATTTTAAAGTATTTGACAAAAGTGGTTCTTCCATACCACAGTTCATAAGGAGTGTGTTTAGATTTCACTCTAATCTGTACTCTATTCAAAATGTATACAGCTGTATGAACAACTTCTTTCCAGTACATATCAGGCAACTTAGCTTCATCTAACATTGTTCTAGCCATTTCTTTTACAGTTCTATTTTTACGTTCAACTACCCCATTTTGTTGAGGTGTTTTTGTTGCAGCATATTGTCTTTTAATGTCGTGTTGTTCATAGTAAACTCTTGAGAAGTGAACTCACCTCCTTTGTTAGATCGCAGACATTTAAGTTTCAAATTAGATTCCTTCTCAACCAATTTACGAAAGATTTTAAACCTCTCAAATGCTTTTGATTTGTGCTTAAGAAATGTGACCCAAACCATTCTGGTATAATCATCCACAAACAACATAAAGTACCTTTCACCATTAATAGACCTTGTTCTGGTTGGTCCACATAAATCAATGTGTACAAGTTGTAAAGGTTTTGAAGAAGAATTTTCTTTTGTTTTGAAGCTGATTTTAGTTTGTTTACCACTTAGATATTCTTTGCACACAGAATTTTCTGGGTTGTTAAGAATTGGTAAACCTCTAACATTCTGATTCTTACTAATTCTAACCAGATTTTCAAAATTTATGTGTCCTAATCTTTTATGCCATAACCTGCTTTCTTCAATTTGGCTCATTAAACACATACCTTGATTATTGTCATTGCTTGATGTGTTGAGAAGATTGTACACATTTCCTTTTTTCCTCCTTCCAGCTGCAATAGCCTTTCCTAGCTTATTTTTAATCTCACATCCCTACGAAGTGAAAAGAACATGATAACCACTGTCACAGATTTGACTAACAATTAGAAGATTGTGCTTGAGACCTTCCACATAGTACACATTATAGATAGGAGTGTCTTCATTCAAAAGAAGTGAACCTCTACCTTTAATTTGAATCCCGGAGTTATCACCAAACTTAACATATCCACCTACATAATCTTCAAGATTTACAAATTTATCCTTGTCGCCAGTCATATGGTTAGAACATCCACTGTCCAGGACCCATAAGTCATTTTTTCTTGGAATGAAAAGCTGTTTGAACCAACATAGTTTGCTCAATGTTGTTGACAATCTTAGGTTTCCAAGCCTTTTTAAATTTTTTCTATTTAGATTTTAGATCAGTTCTACACTGTTTGACAGAATGTCCCAAAGCATTGCATTTAAAGCATCTGATTTGTCTAAAAAAACCATAGGGTTGCCTAAGACCAAACCTAGGATTCATAAGCCTGCAAGTGCTCACCTTATGGCCAAATTTGTTGCAGAAAAAACAATAACCATAGAAGAAAGGATTGACTCTGTATGAAGATCTATTACCTCGTAAAGACTGAACATGATCCTTACCAAATTCTGAGTGTTTTGAACCAAAACCTTTGACTTCAGAAGAGAGGTTTTTTTTTGCATGGTCGAATGAGCATTCACCCTTTTCAAAACCAACACCAATTTTATCTTTGTACATCTTCTGCTTGCTAAGCATCTCATTCAGTTTTAGAGTGCTTTCATATTTCTCAATTTCCTTCCTAAGACAGACTGCTTCTTGTTCTAGTTTTTGAATTTCTTGATCTTTGCAGCTTACAGTCTCTCGAAGACAGTCTTCAACTCTTTTAGCTTCTTCAAGCTTAGTTTTCAGAGAGATCATTTCTTGATCTGGTTTGTGTTCTTGAGAAAGGACTTGTTTTTTGAGTTTTTTGACCTCTTGTAAAGCACATTTCAGCTCACTTTCAAGATCTACTACACCTTCTTCAACGTCAAAGGTGTTAGAATCATCTTGCTGAGTAGTTTCAGCCATGAAAAAAGTTTCATCTTCTTCAGCTGATGAATCTTCAGACTCAATATCAGATTCATCCTTACTAAATAGACTTTTCTTCTTTTTGAAATTGAAGTTTCATTTAGGTTTGAAGGCCTTCTTCATAGGTTGTTTTTCAGTTGACTTGTCACAAATTTGATCATCATAGGGACACTTTGCAGCAAAGTGACCTATTTTTCCACAGTTAAAACATTTAAAGGGAAGTTTTCCCTTATATTTTCCTAATCCCTTTTTAAATCTTCTAACAAAATGGGATTCTTTAGACTCAGATAACTCTGATTCACTGACTTCAACTTTTTCTTTCTTTTCAATGTTAAAGGAAGTTTCTTTACTTGTAGAATTGTTTTTGCTAGTTCTCATTTCATAGGCAGTAAGTATTCCTTGTAGGCTGTCTAAGGTAAGCTTGTCAAAGTGTTTCTTTTCTTCTAGGGCTGAAACCTTAGATTCAAATTTGGATGGTAAGGTTCTAACAACCTTTGTGACCACATCAAATTCATTAACCTCTTGACCTAGACCTTTCATTGAATTGACAACTTCATCTACTCTTAGGAAATATTTAGCCACTTTTTCATCATCCTTCATTTTCAACTCCTCAAACTGATGTTTGAGTGTAATGATTTTTGACAGTTTGACTTTCTCATTCCCTTGATATATAGTTTCAAGTTTTTCCTAGATTCCATGAGTAGATTTGCAATGCATGACTTTAATGAACACATCTTTAGTTAACCCACACAAGAAGGCATGCTTAGCTCTGGCATTTGTTTCACACTTCTTTTCAGGAGCATCAGTGGGAATAGTGGCTTGTACATTGTAATATTCTAAAACAATGCACCAAACATCAACATCAAAAGAAACAAGAAAATATTCCATTCAGATTTTCCAGAACACATAATCAGTTCCATCAAATAATGGAGCTTTGGATACAAAGGCACCGTCTTGAGAACGTGCCATTAAAAACAAACTCCAAGACCAAGATCAATCCAAGGTAATTAAACCAATTAGAGGACTTTAGGCTCTAATACCAATTGTTGGAGTTAAAAAGACACTGAGAGGGGGGGTGAATCAGTGTTATAATAGATTTGAGTAATTTTCACAATTTCAAAAACTATTGCACATATCTGATCTCAATATACTCTGATTAATGCATTCATGAGTTGAATGTAATCATTCATAAACATAATTGAGAAAAGTAATAACCAAACAGTGAACTGAAATAATCAACAACACAACAAAGCATAGGGAACTCAGAAGAACAAGAAGACTCAAAATTTTACCAAGTGGAAAACCCTCTTGGGGTATAAAAACCACTCCCTAAATGCCTTCCAAGATTAATCTTTTAAACAAAAGTTTACAATGCCTTATAGGCTAATTTTTTAGCGCCCACTCAAGGAGCACTAGCCCCTCATTTTGAGACACCCATCTCAAGGAGTACCAACCCCTCAAATTATGTTTTGAACAATAATAGTGACTCAAAGGATTTCTCTATTTTCAATTAAGCACATATCTTTCTGCAGAGTTCATTCATACATTTCCATACAGACAAGGAATGATACTCTCAGAATTAAAAAACTCAACAACCTTTACAGTTTTCAACACAGGTATTTAATTACATTTCAAGTAAGTCAGTTGTGAAGAAATCTTCAAAACGTTTTTCACCAGATCTTCAAATTCTCTTGTTGATTTTTGAATATAAAGCTGAATATTGATAGACTGTCGATGATGATTAAAAAACAATAGTAACACTTATCCAGAGAACTGCAAATCATCCTATTAAATAAAAAACACAACTGCTCAAAGAGGAAACTCAATGAATATGCTATCATGTAACGGTTTTGAGATTTGATTCAATCAATGATGTTAGCCTGCAACTGTATTTTTGAAGTTTTCATAAACAGCCACAGAGTTTGATATTTCGTTAACCACTCGCTGAGACACAAGAGTCTTTCTCATCGATGTTCTTTTGTTTCATTCATAGTCGCCGTGACTTATCACTCTCGGGGAGATCTCTCGTAGAGCACACTAAGTCACACTGAAAACCCTTTTTACTCTTGAGAGTCGTTGTAACCTTCAACTTTCGGGAAGATGTTTCATAGAATACATTAAGTTCCACCGAAAGACTTTAACCACTCTGAGTCGCTAAGACTTTACCGTCCTTTCGCCGAAAGCCTTTCATTCACTATCACTGTGACCAAACGATATCGGAGAGACCTCTTGTAGACTTCCAAATGTTTTTCCGAGGGTCACTTTTCACCCCATGTCGCTGAGACAATACGAAGTCAGGGAGACGCTATATAGAGTGCCCTTTGTTTTGCTGAAACATCCTGAGCTCACCCTAGTTCGCCAAGACAGTATCAATATCACACCGATGGAGATCTTTGATAGAAATCCCTTGTGATGTCATTGTAACATAATGTTTCTCTCGTCGATGCACCCTTTTATCTTATGAGGGTCACTATAGCATACCAATGTCGAGGAGACCTCTCGACGATAGCTTGAGACATACTGAAACATCTTCATTTACTCGTAGTCGCTAAGATAGTTCAAAACTTATGTTGAAGGAAACTACACCACCAAACATACCTCTTAGTTATCGTTGTAACATTCGCTCTCGGGGAGACATCTTGTAGATCATTTCAGTCATATCGAAACACCTCGAAATCACACCTGTTCGTCGAGACTTCCAGAAAGTCCTGCCGAAGGCAATTGTCCAACAGCGGTCAGTGTGACATTGCACATTCGCTGTGACATTTCAGCAAAGCCACAACCCTTACCGATAAGATCATCCTTAGTCGCCGAAACCACGTGAATGTCTCGCCTATAGATGTCCACATGCACTAGTCAGGGAGACAATATGTCTTTGCTAAGACCTCAGCCCGACGGCCAAACACATGTCGATATGCTTGTTCTAAAGCGGGTCTGCGAGACATAATGAAATCGATAAGAACTGATGCCGGCGGTATTACATATGCCAATAGAGAACACTTTTCTGTCACCAAAACAAAAGAGAAGTCTTGTGGACAACAGCCTGTTAGATAAATTCAATTGCCATGAAAACTGAAATGTCTTGCCGATAGGCAACTCAGACATTTCAAAGTGGATCGGGGAGACTCTTCCATTCTCACTCTGATATGAATAAGCCTGAAAGAGAAACATCCAAAACCTGTGATGTGCAAGGAGAACCATCCTGAGATAGATTATCAATGAGAACAAACTAAAAGAGATTTTTTCATCAAGGACAAACTATAAACACAACTAAAATTCAACACAATTCACTTAAACACTTGCAACACATGCATGCATAATAGAGTACACCTCCAACTCACTACTTCCAAAATCTCAACATTTAGACTTCACATTGATCTGCCAAACTCGCATCACATACACATTGTTTCGCATCTATCTACTCTATTTCTTTGCACTTATCTCTTTTTCCATCTTTCACCAATAATTCGTCTTGTAGTTATACCATCTTCAACTTTGAAACATATCCAAAGTCAACCATCCATCATTTAAATTCAAATTAGGTTGGCACCAAAACATCCTAGGGTGGAATTAGAATGAGGGAAAACCAAACAAACACTTGGTGAGGACCCAAATAAGTCCCAAAATGCTTCATGCACTTTGAAAGTATTGTTCAAACAAGGTTGGCCAAACCAGTGTAAAACACATAGAACAATTAAGCACACACAACCCTTAACATGATCCAATCTTTCCAGACACCAAAATTATCTTCAACATGATCAAAATAGCTTAACTCTAGAACTACAAGTCATAAGACAACCAAAATGAAATCTAGAGCAACAACATTTCTCTGAAACCTCACCCAGATACATAGAAAACCACAGTTCACAACTGGTGAACATAACTCACACTGTACAATGAATTAGAAGCCCAAAATCTAGATATATAAACTTCCAACAACCATGACCAACATATCTAAACCACACAAACATAGGAGAAAAACTGGAAGCAACCACTGAACGCCTACAACCTTTCTTCATTACAATTTTCTTAATATCCTTGAAATATATAGCCAATAACATGTATCCATGACATCAATGACAAAAACAACTAGTTGATAACTAGTTAACCAGTTGACATCAATGAAAACACCTTCATTCTTGCAACATGGTAAAACTAAAAATTAAAAAAAATATATCAAATTTATAGTTGTTGGGAAGCTCATTTCGAGGACTATGGTTCTCTAATTTGGTTCATCTATTTTACACCATTTTAACCTCCAAATCAATGTTTAAAAGTAAAAAAAATGCATTAATTTTGCAATTAAAGGGGCAAAGTAAAAAAGAGGGTGTTCATTTGAAACCCCCTTCAGTAGAAGGGGGTTCAAATGAACACCCCCTATATGGCATCAGTCAAACACAAATTACAATGTTTCATTTAGTGGGGGTTCATTAGAAGGGGGGGTTCATTCAAAGGTTTTGGATGTCATGCATGTTTGAACAAAGCCCCATCATTTGAAGGGGTACCTTCGTTCAAAGCCATTTTAAATTTTTTGATGGGAATTTCTAATTTTTCTTCATGCAAAAAATTGTAACCTACTATTGTGGGTTCACCCATGGATGAAAGGGAGTTTGCTGAAACATTTTGTGTTTTAGGATAATTTTTGAGAAAAGGAATTCAGAAGCTATAAGAGCAAGCCTCAGAGGTCTTGAATACCAACTAGATAGTTCTCAGCTCGAGGATGACAGTGTGGCATGCAAACGTCCATGTGACGTGCTATGGTCTTGTATAGACCAAAAATAGAGCAAGTCTATCGAAACTCATAAAGCCTACTATCCACTTGGAGACTAAAATTTGATAGTTTAACTAAGCTAACAAAATGTTGGAAATGATAAAAAGAGTACAACAAGAAGAATGCTAAGCATTCAAGAATCTAGACTAAATAAATGGAATGATGAGAAAGATGATAGGAACAAACTCCTAGGAAGTCTAGTGTTATGTAGCCTCCTGCAAAGCTCCACACAAATAACTCGCACACACAAAAATAATGAAAATTATTGGGGTTGTTTCAGGGCTTGCCATAGTCAAACCCCCATTTTAGTGTTTCCACCTCCATAGATAGCCAAGAAGATAAAGAGATAAAGAAATAGACAATAGAAATATAGAATGACAAGATAAAGAAAGAAGACATGTTAGATATTAATATGTTGTTAAACAAATATGATAATACCAATAAAAGAGTGTTTACCCTCCCTTCAATGAACTTTAAAATCCAAAACAGAGTGCAACACTTGAGAGAGCCAAGATGAAGATGTAAGAGCCACGAACATGCAAGAAACTTGAGCAAAATTGTATAGAAGAGTTTGAGAGAATGAAAGATTGAGTTACAAGAATGAATGAGAGAATGGATTATATTGAATTAGATTGAATGAGAGGGAAGAATGAGATTTTGAATGAAGAAATGCATGCAAGATGGTTGTTTTTGGGTGTGTATGCGACCACAGAGGCATTACACTTCATGGGCAAGTGAAAGTGTAACATCCCAATGGCCATAGGATCAAGAATCTTGTCAATACATTTGTACAATGCATAGACATCTAGACATTATGAAAGTTTCCTCAATAAAAATTCCTTTAATGACCAAAAGTGATGGGGTCAAGGATGAATTTGAAGATGAGAAAAAGGGGATTTGCATTATCATGTTTATTAGCCTAAAGTGAGGGTTATATAATGTGAAATTGTATTGGGGTATAATTTTACGATATTACGCCCACCTTAATTAAATAATTTTCTTTTAATTAATTTTCACATATTCTTCTATCCCCTACCTTAATTAAATAATCTTCATTATTTATTAATTTCTAATTTTCTTCAAACCCACCTGAATAAATAAATTTTTATTATTTAATTAATCATGAATTCTTCTTACCTCCCATACAATTAAATAATTTCTTCTAATATTCTTCAATTAAATGAATTATTAAATTCATTTAGTTGCACATTCCCTCCAAAAGGGATATTTCCAAATTTAAATTCAAATTAATTTCAAATTTTAACTTATTTTCCTCCAAAATATATTCCTAAATTTTAGGGAAGAGCTTTAGTTAATTGGACCATTCTTGTCCATGCATGGATCCTCACCCCTTAATTCACTCTCATTTATTGATCTCATCTTTTGATCTTGACTGTCGATCAAATATCTTGAAATCTATAAAATAAGCTTCATCCTTCATTCAAAGGACCTCTCTCTTTTACAATTTGATCTCCATAGCCATCATCTTTTGAGCTTTTGCACAATTAGGTTTATGCCAAATTTGAGCAATCCAACATATCAAAAGCATAATTCCATAATGGAGTAAGGACTTGCATTCATTGGTGAGATAAAACTATGGCTTAATTGTTTAATTATCTTGTTTTTTGTTATTTCATTTTGTTCTAGCTTGTCACTTCATTAGTAATGGCTTAATTCAGTCAATTGGGTTCTTGATTCATGATTTGATTAATATTTCTTGTTATTTTCCCTCTTGATCTTGATCCCTCCTGTTGGAGTACGTGAAACACTAAGAGGGGGGTGAATCGGTGTTTCAATAACCAAATTCAAATTCAATTGTTTTTCAAAGCACAAAATTTCTTTATAATCATAAATTTTTTGGTTTCAAGAATATGCTCAAATGTGATAGCCAATATCAGATCTTTAAACCACATGAAAAACTCAAAAGAGTCATAACACAAAAGAACCATAACACAGTATTTTCATGAGTGGAAATCCCTCATAGGGATAAAAAACCACTCGATAAAATGCCTCACTGGCTTAATAAATTCCCACTGATTATAGAGCCTCACTGGCTACATATAATGCCTCACTAGCTACACACCTACCTCGCTGGATTTTTCATGTTACTACATCCTCACTGGAATTCATGGTAGCCTCATTGGCATTCATGGTAGCCTAACTGGCATTCATGGTAGTAACTGCCTCACTGGCAAGATACAAACTCACTAGCAAAAAGGTCATCTTTGACTCACTGACTTGACCTTACAACATTTTTTAAAACATGAAGAAATAAAATGACAGAGGGTTTCTCTATTTCACTGCAATACATTTCAACTTTCAGAACTAATACATTTCATTTCCTAAAGGTTCATTAAGATTGGAACCTATAAAACATAAAACATATCAATCTAGTTTTCACTATTTTTGCATACATCTTTTACAAAAACATATTTCAGTACTCTACTCAACAAATATGTCTCTTATCAGAGTATAATATCTCTGTGTAATACATCGAACCAATATTTAGTGACAATTTTAATTTTTATAACATTCAAATAACAACTTCCTCCATCTATAACTGCCTCTTCAAAAATAATATTCAGTTTACTATCCAACTATATTCAACATTTTTAGAATGCTCATTTCATAAAACTAGGGTTTTGAGAGAAACCTTCATATTCAAAACATAATGAACATATAACCAAAATTGAAAAACAAAGATGATACTCGATATCTCAAGTTTTTCCAACTTGTTTTCTAACCAAAGCTCGTGCTCAATCATTTGATATATATAGCAATGAAAAACCTATCGAGATCGAAAAAAACCATACCTCAATTAGAACCGATGTAACTAAAAAAAACTAACAGATTTCAACTGCATAAACCATTGTATCTTCAAACTTTCCATAGCCACTGTTGTCAAAGAAATTTTGGTGAGTTTTTTGTCCTCTAAACTTCATGGCATGTCATTCATTATTCAAACTTCAAACCCTAAGTTGGCTACCTCATAACCCAAGCTTCAACCTTGCAAAATGCCTGACAAACAATGCATATGCAAACTTTTACAATTTCAACTTGCTAAGTTGGTAACCCTAGAAGGGGCCGACACAACCAAATGAGAAAAGTCACCCTTGAGCCCTTTAACTTGCTAGCACAGGTTGCCACACCAAGAACATTAATTTATGCCTTTCAAAAATATAACATAAATATTATTGCATATACAATAATCTACCAACAAAAGAACCCTATAAACTTCCTTAGAAATAGTCAATGAAACCATGATAAAGTTCCCTTTTCAAAAATATGCATTGTGTCTTCAAATGTATTAAATATTAAGACAAGTCTCATGTAACGGTGTTGTCCGAAAGCCCCTAAATAATTGTTACCTCAACATCAAAAACAAATGTAGATGTTAGTCACCAGGTATCAAATCAAAGATGCACAAATGTATCAATGTGTCCAAAGAACTATAAGCACATAAAGTATTTTTGCCTCAATGAATTATCAGTAAATGTATCAATGTGTCCAAAGAATTATAAGCACATAAATTATTTATGCCTCAATGAATTATCAATGCTCATGCAAAGTAACCAAACCAAGTTGTCGCATATCCTTCATTAAAGTGCCAAAGTAATGAGAGCATCTCAATATATGCCACTTCTATGTATGCCAACGTAAACACTTGACATCAATGCAAAAACCAATGTCAAAGGGGTCAAAAAACTCCCCCTTTGGCATTGATGTCAAACCTACCAAAGAACCTAAAAGAATAGCACCTATAGAAGCACCAAAGCACTGCCATGTTAACAAATTGTTCATGTCAATAATATCATAAACCAAATGACCTTGAACCTGTGCACCAAAAATCATACCATGAACCTATGCACCAAAATTTTAATATCATCATGAACCATGTATCACATGCTCTTCTCTCCATTTTGACAACAATTCCAAAGGTCAAAGGGGTAGTAAACCAACAAATACCTGTCCAAGAATTTCAAACTGCTATCATAGTGGAAACAAACACTGTTAGATCTGAATAAAGAAACCTGAAAGTAGAGAATTGTATGAGGAATCATAGAACTTCCATAGCATAAAAAATATAAATGTCACTATTCCAAAATAATATCAATGTGCAAGGCAGAGCACTTGTTACTATCAATTCATTATTCCACTTTTCCTCCATTATATAAGAACATTAGATATTCACTATACCAATGTCAACAAGAAGGATCAAAACAACATGTCACCCCCATGATAAGAAGATCAAAACATGTTGATATAAAAAGACTTGTTGACTGCTCGAAATCAATATGACCTTATGAACATGATCCCATCACAACTCCTCAATTCTTGAAGCACAACTTGAGTATCATGATGATCAACTCAGCTCCTCCTATCTTGAATACACTATTAACCACACTCTTGACATACTAATATTGTTGATTATGGAGTCTACTATGGTCTGAAGAAACAACAAGAGTATATTCTTCACTGTCAAGTCTACAAGCAATCCATTTTCCAACCAATAAAACCCTATCAACCTTGTGAGTTGCATCTAATGTAAAATTCAAAATATTTTCCCACTATCAGCATAAAATACTTGACAAAGACACTATCATAATAGTATATTATTAATGCAACACCAATCATGATCACACTTGATACAACAAGAACCATGTTGTCTCATCCTATTGTCCTATCAACAAAATCAACACACTCTCAACAACATTAATTGACCCTTTACACCAAAAAAACTTGTCTCTGTAAAAGGAAACTTAAGAGCATGTAGTCACTATAAAACCAAATTAAACATGGCTATCAAGACACTTGTAACTACAATATTTGACAAAAAACCTCCTTTTATACATTGATGGAATTCATACCTTGTTCGAAAACTCTTACAGACCAAAGGAATGTTGACAAGGCCCACAGAGTCTAATTCTACACTTACCAACTAAGAGCTATCAGATGCTCACTATCAAAACACTACTTTGTTTTAAGGTATTTATCCTAAGGAACTACTAGGCGTCACCACCACCACCATGGAGACATCATGCAATCCATAACAACACTAAACCTTGAAAACAACTATATTTTTCATGTTATTTTGACATCATGGACAAAGGTAGGAATCTCCTAACATGGTCTACAACAATGCATTTCTCATGACACTATGACTCCCCCTAGCTGATTGTCTTATGATCCAAAATACCTTGGTGCAATCACTAATATAACATGATACATACACCTTTGTACCTATCACAAAGATCCAACATGAATTAGCACATAAACATACGTGTCAAGATAGAAGACACTATCTATAGTCCTTCACTTTTCACTACTCCATCACCTAACCATCACTTGTCTATGTCTGTCTCATATCTACCAATCACTGTCACCATTCACACCTTTTTATTGTTCTTGCTAGATTTTACTATCAGGATCAAAATCAATCACTTGAACTGTTGTCAAAAACAATTTTTGTGAGACACCTTGAGACACCCCATAATTGAAGCATTACATTGTCAAATATCACTATATTTGTTCCTTTTGGTCTTGACTTCATAATCTAATCAGGTCTAATACTTTTATTCCACTGTCCTGTCACAAAGCCTCATCAATTAAGTCTACAACTCCTTGAAACTTCTAACATGAACACATGACTCCAAACTAACATAGATAACCTACATCACAAACTCTTTGAATGAAGAACATTTGTCAGAGGAACATCTTGTTTCATGAAATAGCTTCCTTTGGATTTTTCAAGTAGCAACTCTTTGATATGAAGCATAAGAAGAATGAATCAACAAGATCCACCAATCATCTTAGACATCAACAAGATGAAACACTATGATCTTCACATGAAGCAACTTGAAGATGAAATATCCATACAACATTGATACTCATTAAAACCTTGACACACTCCATTCAACATTGTATCAAAACACCTATTACATTGTCAAGAGATTACTCCATACTATATGTTACAATAGAGGATCAAGAAATAGTAATAATGTATATCATTGCATGACTTTCACTACCATTTTCCATTGTTGCAAAGCAAGAGGACGACCAAGATCAGTGTCAAACCAGTATGGTCACTATCAAGGAAAAATAAAATTTCACACCAAGATCATTGTACCATAGATCACTAGAGCACTAACAAAACAAGACTTTACTTATTACATTTGTTGTCTATGGGGGTAAATGATACATCGGTTTCTATCTCCCCCTAACCTCATGTTGTCCTTTAAGCGGTTATGGATGTTTCTTGTGTAGTATGCACAAGCTTTTTTTTCCTTTCTCTTGCACATGTTTTCTCCTCCAAATTTTTAATGGTTGTTTCCTCTCTTTTTTTTCCCTTGTCTCCAAGAGCTAATAACCTTGTACTCTTCTTAGGAGAGGAATTCTTTCTATTTTCCTATTGCACAAACTTGGTACTACAATGCTTTGCAAAATGACCAATATTATTGCATCTAAAACATATAACATTGTAGCCTAGAGAAAAAAAACTATAGATTTTCCTTGGAAACCAATAAGGACTTCTATTATTGTGCCTTATATAATCATATCTTTCAAGTGCTCTACAATATTTCTCTATGTGACCAACTTTGTTACAACTATAACATATAATATTGTAACTTTATTTTGACAGTCTACAAGAACTTTTGTTCCATTCATAATCACTTCTAGCATGAGTTCTACAATCTCTAGTTCTATGACCAAAAATATGACATGAAAAACAATAACCATGGAATTGTGAGTAATTGTACCGTATTGTTTGATTTGGCCTAGTAGGTGAAGATATTTAGGATCTACTTGTCCTTCTACCTTCATCAACACATTTATCTCTCGTTTGATCTTCAAGAGCAACAAGATGATGACCCAAATCTATCTTCTTCTTGGGTGCATTTCTGACTTTAGAACACTATCCTTCTTCATAACCTAGACTAGTAGTGTCCTTGTGATGCTTTTTCTTCCTCAACAAGTCATTTAAGCTTTCAATGCTCTTTTCAAACTATAGATTCTTGTGCAACCTAGAAGATTCCTTTTCCAATTCCTTTCTTAAAGAAACTATTTTTAACTCTAGCTTTAGGAATTCAGTAGTTTTGACTTCAAGATCATATTTTGTAAGATCAACTACCATTTTTGCTTCTTTTGTCTTTGTATTTAGGTTGATAATAAGTTTTTTATCCTCTTAAATATCTAAAGAAATTTTTACAAGATTTGAAAGTACGTTGTTCTTGGAGTCTTTTTCATGTAGAAGTTGGTCTTCTAATCTTTGGTTCTCCTTTCTGAGTTGCTTGATTTGATTAATGGCATAAATAAGTTCACCTACAAAATAAATTTCACATTCATCTTCAACATACTCTTGTTCAAAATCACTCTCTAAGTGATCTCCTTTTTTTACACTCTTCACTACAAAATCATCTTTTGTACTAGATTTCAGTGGTTTTTGTTTTTCAACATTTTGTTGGGTATTTCTTTTTTCTCTGTTTCTTTTACTTTTTTCCATAATGAGTACTCCACTACAAGGAACCCCTTAAGTTGGTTATACTTATGCAAGGGTCTGGATCAGATACCACTTGTTGGAGTATGGGAAACACTGAGAGGGGGGGTGAATCAGTGTTTCAATAACCAAATTCAAATTCAATTACTTTTTAAAGCACAATTTTTTTTATAATCATGAAAAGTTTAGTTTCAATAATATGCTCAAATGTGACAACCAATATCAGATATTTAAACCACATGAAAAACTCAAAAGAGGCATAACAAAAAAGAACCATAACACAATATTTTCATGAGTGGAAAACCCTCGTAGGGATGAAAAACCACTCAAGAAAATGCCTCATTGGCTTAATAAATTCCCTCTTATTACAAAGCTTCACTGGCTAAATTTTATGCCTCCTTGGAAAAGCTGCATTGGCTACATATAATTCCTCACTGGAAAATCCTCACTGACTACACACCTGCCTCACTAAATTTTTCATGTTACTACAGCCTCACTGGCATTCATGGTAGCTTCACTGGCTTTCATGGTAGTAACTACCTCACTGGCAAGATACAACCTCACTAGAAAAAAGGTCATCTTTGTCTCACTAACTTGACCTTACAAAATTTTGTAAAACATGAAGAAATAAAATGACAAAGGGTTTCTCTATTTCACTGCAATACATTTCAACTTTTAGAACTAATACATTTCATGTCCTAAAGGTTCATTGAGATTGGAACCTATAAAACATAAGACATATCAATCTATTTTTCACTATTTTTGCATACATCTTTTACAAAAACATATTTCAGTACTCTGCTCAAAAAATATGACTCTTATCAGAGTATAATATCTCTTTGTAATACATCAAACCAATATTCAGTGATAATGTCACTTTTTATAACATTCAAATAAAAACTTCCTCCATCTATAACTGCGTCTTCAAAAAGAATATTCAGTTTACTATCCAACTATATTCAACATTTTCAAAATGCTCATTTCATAAAACTAGGGTTTTGAGAGAAACCTTCACATTCAAAACATAATGAACATATAATCAAAACTAAAAAATAAAGATGATACTCGATATCTCAACTTTTTCCAACTTGTTGTCTAACCAAATCTCATGCTCAAACATCTGATATATATAGCAATGAAAAACCCACCAATATCCAAAAACACCATACCTCGGTTTAGAACCGAATGTAACTGAAAACAACTAACAAATTTCAACTACATAAACCACCGGATCTTCAAATTTTCCATAGCCATCATTGTAAAAGAAATATTGGTCAGTTTATTGTCTTCCAAACTTCATGACATGTTGTTCATTCTTCAAACTTCAAACCCTAAGTCAGTTTCCTCATAACCCAAGCTTCAACCTTGCAAAATTCCCAACAAACAATGCATATTCAAACTTTTACAATGTCAACCTGCTAAGTTGGTAACCCTAGAAGGGGCTGACACAACCAAATGAGAAAAGTCACCCTTGATCCCTTTAACTTGCTAGCATAGGTTGCCACACCAAGAACATTAATTTATGCCTTTCAAAAATACAACATAAATATTATTGCATATACAATAATCTGCCAACAAAAGAACCTTATAAACTACCTTAGCAATAGTCAATGAAACCATGATAAAGTTCCCTTTTCACAAATATGCATTGTTTCTTCAAATGTATTAAATATTAAGACAAGTCTCATGTAACAGTGTTGTCCCAAAGCCCCTGAATAAATGTTACCTCAACATCAAAAACAAATGTAGATGTTAATCACCAGGTATCAAATCAAAGATGCACAAATGTATCAATGTGTCCAAAGAACTATAAGCACATAAAGTATTTATGCCTCAATGAATTATCAATGCTCATGCAAAGTCAACCAAACCAAGTTGTCTCATATCCTTCATTAAAGTGCCAAAGTAACGAGAGCGTCTCAATATATGCCACTTCTATGTATGCCAAGGTAAACACTTGACATCAATGCCAAAACCAATGTCAAATGGGTCAACACCTCCATTATTACCCATTCACAATTACAAATTGAAAATTATTTTTCTATAAATTTGTAGAAAAACCACATATTTTAAAGAAAAACCCTACAAAACACCTTGCATGTAATGGAAGCCACACACACAATATGATGTGAATATGAATTAATTCACACATCTAAAACACCCACAAATCTACAAAGATGAGATTTTAATTTTGAATGATGGATTATCACAAATATGCAATATATAGATTCAACACATCGTGAATTTATAAAAATGCATCTACATGCATCTAAGATCTCTAAGTCACCATACGACCAACTTTACCAAGTACATGCAACCAAAAGGATCAAGGGATTATTAAAATATCTAAGTCACTACATGACCAAGTCCAATGATGAGGATGGAATCCAAGGAAACTTACAACATGATTTATAATCCACTCATTACAATCAAGAAAATACCACATCTTGAGCTTCCAAATCTTAATTTTTTATTTCATTGAATATCTCCACCTCCATTCTAGCAATGCATTCCATAACTATATCTTGAAATAAGATTAACTACAACATACACCCATCCAAAAAATATTAATTTCTCTTATCATATAGATAAAACAAGTTGTCCATTCTTTGATACCAAATGAAAAGAAATATAAAAAAAAATTCTTCTTAATCTCATGCATAAATCAATAGCATATGATTTTAAAACATATTTTTATTAAATAAATATGGATAAAATGTTGCAAGAATGATGGTGTTTTCATTGATGTCAACTGGTTAAATAGCTAGCAACTAGTTGTTGTTTTCATTGATGTCATGGATGCAGGTTATTGGTTGTATATGTTGAGGATATTGAGAAAATTGTAATGAAGAAAGGTTGCATTTGTTCAGTGTTTGCTCGAGGACTTGATCCTATGTTTGTATGGTTCAAATATTTTGATCACCATTGTTGGAACCTGTTATATCCAAATTTTGGGTTTCCAAATTGTTGTACAGTGTGAGTTATGTTCACCAGTTGTGAACTGTGTTTTTCAAGGTATCTAGCTAAGGTTTGGGAGAAATGTAGTTGCTTTGTACTTTTTCTTGGTTGAGTTCTAGGACTTGTAGTTCTAGAGTTAAGCTTTTATGTTTGTGCTAGAGTTAATTTTGTTATCTAGAAGGATTGGATCATGTTAAGGGTTGTGTGTGCTTAATTGTTCTATGTGTTTTACACTAGTTTGGTTGACCTTTTGCTAAACACTACCTTCGAAGTTCATGAAGCATGTTGGGACTTATTTGGGTATTCATCAAATGTGTGTTTGGGTCACCCTCATTCTAATTCCACCCTAGAATGTTTTGGTGCCGAACTAATTTGAATTTAAATGAAGGATGACCGACTTTGGATATGTTTCAAACTTGAAAATGGTATAAATATAGGATGAGACATTGGTGAAAGATAAGTGCAAATAAATAAAGCAAGATAGATGTGAAATAGATGTGAAACAGTGTATATGTGATGCGAGTGTGGCTAATCAGTGTGAAATCTAATTGTTGAGTTTTTGGATGTAGTGAGATGAAGGTATACTCTATCATTCATGCATGTATGCAAGTGTTTGAGTGAATTGTGGTGGGAATATCTATTGCATTGAATTTTTTTTCTCTTTATAACATATCTCTTCTATATTCTTTGTATCTGTGTGGCAATGAGCCCTCTGGTTGGTTAACTCTTGTTGGACAGTGAGTCATGTTTTGGAAATGAGTCTTTGTAATTGGTTTTGATATTCTTTATATTGTGAGATAATCCTCACCATGGTTTTTCCCTTATTGGGTTTTCCACATAAATCTGGTGTTATTATGTATGTGTGATGCTTTTCAATTATTATTTTTGCACTTAATCCTTAATCATTTTAGCAGAGTAAAGGATTTGTGATTGATCTAATTTATGGTAAAAGTTTCAAAGGTTACAGTTTGTTACAATTAATTCACCCCTCTCTCAGTTGTCTTGTTCAAAAATTGGTATCAGATCTTCGTTCCTTGGAGAAGAGCTTAACCACTTAAAAAAGGTCTGGGATGGCATGAAAAATCACTTTTGAGTAT
This sequence comes from Sequoia sempervirens, assembly GCA_007258455.2. Lineage (NCBI taxonomy): Eukaryota > Viridiplantae > Streptophyta > Pinopsida > Cupressales > Cupressaceae > Sequoia > Sequoia sempervirens. Next base: position 105,077 of record VDFB02342174.1, read on the forward strand.
TTGAAGTTCGATGGAACTAATTGTGCTATCTAGAAAATACTGATGGAAGAATATCTAGAGTATTGTGGATATGATGTTAAAAAAGCTTACAAGACTACTTACACTCCTCCTGCTAATGTTTTGAGTATAGCTAATGAAATCAAGGCACATGAAGTGAAAAATAAGGTAAAGTTCATTTTGAAGAATAGTCTTGCACATTTTGAGTTGATTAAAGTTCAAAATCTAAAGACTGCTAAAGAAATCTGAAGGAAATATATATCAACTTAAGGGTGTTGATGGAATTTTCTTTATGACTCAGATTAATGAAAGTTGGTTATGGAATCAAAGAATGTGTCATATGAATTTTGATAACCTGGTGAGGATTAGTACATTAAAAGTCATGAGATATTTACCAAGGATTACAAATCTTGTTAATGCTATTTGCAAGAATTGCCAATTTTCAAAGCAAGCAAAAAAAAACTTCAGATCAAAGGAACAATCTACTATTAGACTACTGGATTTAATTCATACAGATATCTATGGTCCTAAAAGAGTGAGAAGTATACAAGGTGAAAGATACTTTATGCTTTTGATTGATGATTACTCTAGGTACAAATGGGTTACATTTCTTAGAGATAAATTTGATCCATTAGATAGATTCAAGACATTCAAAGCTATGGTTGAGAATGAAGTAAATTTGAGAATAAAATGCTTAAGGTCTAACACAGGTGGTGAATTCACCTCCCATGAGTTTAATATGTTTTGTGAAGTTCATGGAATAAAAAGATAGTTATTTGCTCTGAGAACTCCTCAGAAGAATGGAGTCATCAAAAGAAAGAATCGAACGATTCAAGAAGTTGCTAGATCAATGATTAATGAAGTTGTTCTACCAAATTTTTACTGGAGAGAAGATATTTGCACTGTTGTTTATGTATTCAATCGAGTTCAAGCAAGAGAAAATAGTACTAAGACCCCCTATGAGCTATGGTATGGAAGAATTCCTACTGTTAAGTATTTCAAGGTATTTGGAAGCAAATGTTATATCAAAGGGGATGAAGAAAATTTAGGGAAGTTTGATGCTAGAAGTGATGAAGGTATTTTTCTTGGATATTCTACTAAAATAAAATTTTATAGATGTTTCAATAAAATACTGAGAAAGATTGTAGAAAGCATAAATGCCAAGGTTGATGAAGCAATGAAGAATTCTATTGAAGGTGATGGATATGTATCTTATGAACATGATTGTGTAAGGACTGAAGAAGTTGTGAAAGAATAGGAAGAGGATGAGCAAGAGAAGTAGAATGAAGAAGAAGAAGCTTTGGTGGTGTCCCCTAACACACCTAAATATGTGTAGAAAAATTGTTTAGAAATTCAGATCATTGGAGACAAGACAAAAGGAGTATTGACAAGAAGTAGAGCTACTGATGATGAGATAAATATATGTTTACTTTTTGAGATTGAACCGAAGACTGTAAGTGAATCATGTAAATATGAGCATTGGATGGAAGCGATGAAAGAAGAACTTATACAGATTGAGAAGAATCAAACTTGGGAATTGGTCCCTAGATCGGAAGATAAAAACATTATTGGATCAAAGTGGGTATTCATAAACAAGTTGAATGAGAATGGAGAAGTGGTTAGAAATAAGTCAAGGCTTGTGTGTAAGGGTTACTCACAAGTAGAAGGAATAGATTTTTAGGAGAATTTTTCTCTAGTGGAAAGAATGGAAACTATCAAGATGTTCTTAGTATTTGTTGCTCATAAAAATTTTAAGGTCTACTAGATGGATGTTAATTCCACATTTTTGAATGGAGAGCTAGAAGGAGAGGTCTACATGGAACAACCAGAAGGATTTCAGTTGTCAGATCAACTAGATATGGTTTACAGATTGAAGAAATATTTATATGGATTAAAGCAAGCTCCTAGAGCTTGGTATGCAAGGTTAGATATGTATTTGATTCAACAAGGTTTCAACAAAGGTACGCCAAATAGTAATCTGTATTTTAAAATTGAAAATGACAAAATATTGATTATGGTTGTATATGTTGATGACATTATCTTTGGAGGAAATGAAACTATGTGCAAAATGTTTCTGGAAGAAATTCAAAAATAATTTAAGATGTCCATGTTTGGTGGGATGATTTTCTTTCTTGGGCTACAAATTAATCAAACAAAGAAAGGGATTTTTATTTCATGGTCAAAGTATGTAAGAGAGATGTTGAAGAAGTTTGGGATGGATGGTTCCAAACTAGTATGCACTCCTAGGGTGACTAGTTGCAAATTAATTAAAGATGATGATTCACCTAAGGCTGATCAAAGAAAATATAGATCTATGATTGGTGGACTGTTGTATTTGTCTGCTACTAGACCAAATATTATGCATGCAGTCTATCTTGTGGCTAGATTTCAAGAAGATCCTAAAGAAACACATGTTGCTACTATTAAAATAATATTCATATATTTGAATGGCACTTTGGATTATGTATTATAGTATCCTAGTGATAAAAAATTTATACTAAGTGCTTATATAGATACAGATTGGGCTAGCTATGTAGATGACAAAAAAAGTACAAGTGGTGGTGCATTATTTCTTGGTTGTAGATTGGTGGCTTGGTTGAGTAAAAAGAAAGATTCAGTCTTCGTATCCATTATTGAAGTAGAGTATATTATTGTTGCATCTTACAGTACACAAGTTTTATGCATGAAACAAACATTGAAAGATCCCAGAGTAATGTATGATGATCCTATTTCTATCTTCTGTGATAATACAAGTGCAATTAAAATTTCAAAGAATCTAGTGATGCACTCAAGGAAAAAGCATATATCTATCAGGTATCACTTCTTGAGAGAGAAGGTTTTAAAGAATGAAGTAAAACTTGAGTATGTACTGTTGATGGGTATTTTTGCACCTTCTCAACACAGGTAGCACACAAGTGCACTACCTCTCTTGAAAGGAAAAAATCTGCAAACAAGTTACAAATCACTACCCCAAGGTCTCTCGGGTGTCAGGTCATGACAATGCTTGGAATATCTCAGTTGGTTGATGTGTTTTGTTGGTAATCACATGGCAGCCTTTATGGTTTACAAAGCATGGGAAGTTGGGTCTGCAAATGGAGTTTCAAGAGCTGAAAGTGAATGAACAGTGGTTGCTCACTCAAAACAACAAGCTGAAACCCATCATGTTCATCAAGTTTAACATTATGGTGATGCTTTGGATCCTACTCTAACCAAAGGACTAAATGAAATGACAAAAGAGAAAGGGTTGAGAGAGCTATTCTAATCCTAAGTTATGAATGAACAGTAACAATGGAGGCTACTATAGTAGAAAAACTTCCACAAACTAGATTTTTCTTGACCAAGAGAACTTGCAACTACACAAAATCAGTGCAATCTCCTAAGGTTTGTAGATTTTTAGATTGCACATGCACGTGATGAACATGCAATTGAACTAAGTTGTAGCAATGGAATAAAGAAGCCCAGGATGACTTTACACAACATTTTTTCATCAACAAGTGCTAAAAGTATGGGCTAAAATTTCATCAAATACCATAACAACAATTTCCATTATCACATCCACTCAAAAAACTACAAATAAGACTAAAATGGAAGTAGAAACATGCATGCAAGATGAGAAAAATCAAAGAAAACATCCATAAAATCATGTAATGTTGTCTTCTATTCCTACAAATTCCTTTTGCACCAATTCTCCAACCATTTACAAATGAGGGACAAGCCCCTATTTATAGCTTTCCATAGCCCAAATGAATGGCCAAGATTTAGTTACATTGTATGGCTTGGATTTTATTTACATTAGGGTTTCACCTACCCCCCATTATAAAGGAATTTAAAATACAGCTTTGTCTCATTCCTATTTTGTCCTGTAGTGACCTATTACTGTAGCAGTTTTGTCATTTAGCTAATTGTCCTTTTACTGTAGCTGAAATTGTTTGAAGGTTGCCCTTTGTTTGATGTGTTCTCAAATGGGTCTCATCTACAGATTTTCATCATTGTGGAAAATGGATAAGCTATCCTCGATCTAATAGGACAACTCCTGATGACTTATGATCATTTGATGAAGAACAAGACAACTCCTTCGTGTTCTTTGGCACTAACTTCCTTGGCATGATATCATTAGCTTGTTAGTCATCTTTGATGAATTTTAAGTGCATCATTTGTGAATAAAGGTCTTACTTTTCCCAACCCTACAGGTGACCTTTGACTATCATTCCTCTGCAAACTTTGATCCAGGTGGATACTTGTTGTAAAAAATAGAATTGTTCCACATGCTCCAAATTTTAGCACCATCTTGAAGAGCCCAAAAAACTGAATTTGACACAATTTGAACAAGGTCGAAAGGAGCTAGTATGTCCAAGTTACACCCAGTCAAAGTTGGGGTCAAGCCAGGGACAAGGGCCAGTCAGAAAGACAAAAAAAATCATCTCAAAAATGGTCAAAAGCAGCATCATGTTGAAGAGCTCGTCGCCACAATTCCGACACCATTCATTTCATCGAAAATGGAGCTCAGACGACGAAGATATGGTTGGCCAAAGTTGAGGGTTGACCATGATGATGTGGCAAGAATGATGACGTGGAAAGAATGATGGCGTGGCAAAAATGATGACATGACTATTTAAAATATAATTTAAAAGCTAAATTCCCTTAAATTTAAATTATTAAATCTTTTAAGTTTTAAAATCCCATACTACGAGATTTTTAAGGATATTAAAAGATTTTGAGAGGATTTTAAGGGATTTAAATGGAAAAATGGCTTAAGGAATATAATCCGTTCTTTGTAAATATTTTAAAAGGGCTTAAAATAATCTTAAAGATTATTAAAAAGGGATTTGGAAGATTATTTTTGTAAAGCTCATAAAAAATAAGAGCTATTATTTAGGAATGATTTTTTTTGCAAAAGGTATATTGTTAGCCTGATTTGTTAAATAATAACCTCTTATGGTTATTATTTCCTCCTCCAATGTAACATAACCTAACCAAAGGCTAAAATAAATCATGTACAATATGTAGGGGGTTAATTGGTTAAGGGGGGAGTTATTTCATTAATTACGGTGGTTTTCACCCCATATAGTAAATTTGATGTATAAAAAGGGGTAGAAGGAAGGGTTTTTAGCTAAGTGATCTGAAAGTGGATTTTGGCGATGATTTTGGAGAGATGAAAATTTCTGAGAGATTTCCAAGTGAGGATTTTTGAATAGTGAATTTTTAATCCTTATGCATTTGAAGCTTAGTTAAGCTTGTTGCATTTTTTGAAGGATTTTCTTTGTAATTCATTATCGTCTGAGGAGACAGGAATCTTTTAATAGGTGGAAGACCTTGTAATCATTTTATGGAGCATAATAGGATCGGTCACTCTTTGGAGAGGGACCTGGAGACGTAGTCACGATTGTGGTGAACTCTGTTATCAGATTTTTTGCACTTTCTCTCTTCTTCTCTCTCACATTCTGGTTATCACCTTGATTTTTAAAGCATAATTTCAATAATGTACACTTGTTTTTGAGTTTCCATTAAATTGTTTAAGTTAAGCATTCAATTATGCAATTAGTCTAGATCCTAAATCAAATCAAACTTAGTAGACAATATGCAGTGTTATCTACTAAAATTGCACCCTTATCAAGTTGAAAAACTTGATACTTCAGAGAAACATGAGAACTTTTCCAGGTTGTGGGTCACCTAAAAATGGAAAAGAACCTCCAAAGAAGGTTGAATTCCTTTGTGTTATCACCTAACTACTAATCTTTGTAAGGAAAAGAGTAGAAGGAGAATACTTAAAAATTAAAACTGATGGAAACACTATTTTTATGGTGATACACCAAATTGACAAGAGAAACGAGACATTCAGGTTACACTTGAATATTGATGATGGATATGGGACTGCACAACAAGTTTCTGTAGATTATGCATAAGTATTTCACAAACAGGTTTGACATGCACACACTTTTAAGAAGGAAAAGCAATTTTCCACAAATTAAAAGCTCATGTGCAATTTAATAAACACAATTTGTAATCTGCATAATACTACTTTTGCAAAGAGATGCATGATAACATGAGACAAAGCTATAAGGAAATAGAAAAATTTCACAAAGTAGCTTAATCAGTCACCTAAAAATGCGCAATATTTTACAAGAATTAGAAGGAAAATTGAACAATCAATGGTAACCAAGGTAGATTCTATATATCATGCTCCAAATTCCAAATGAGTTACAAAGCATACATCAGTTGAGAAAGGATTTAAGGAAAATCACTAACTCTCCAGAATGCATAATCAAAACCCCCTTTTTACAAAGAGGAAAAAATTCCATATATACTAAAAGTTTCGGCCCCTACCCTAGGGCTTACAAAAAATGAGTCAGTTCCTGAACACGTCGACCCTCTGATCTTTTGGAATACAGTTAATGCTACATTTAATGTGTACCCCCACTGTCCATGTTGGTGAAGGATCGCTCTAGGAATGGCCTCCAAATCTTTTGGAATAATAGCATCAACCTCTGGCCTCCGTGTCCACCATCGAACTTCCATCAGAGCCGCCTTGAATGTGGTTGTTTTGATAATCATAAATGTCAATCTACCCCTCGCTAGTAGACACCACAACTTTCAATGAGACTTGTGGCCTTTTCTTCCTTTCGGCTTTCTTGTGCTTAAGATCTTTCTGCAAGTTGACCATCTTCGAGAAGAAGCATCCGACCTCTCTGAACTGAATTCACATGCCCTGATCATCCATCGAAGCAAAGTAGATAGATTTCATTTATGCTTTGTTCATCTTCCTAGCACCAGTCAAGCTGCCAACGGTTCGCCTGTAGCTTCCTCTGATTGGTTGAACAAATGCCACGTGGGATCGCTAGACGGTCAAAGGTTATTCCTATAGAATCACATGTTGGTGAGACACTAGCTATTTCTCCCCGATGCCACAATGCTCCATAGTAGTTATCAACATAACTTACAACTATCGGTGAGACCTCATAGCGAGCTGCAAGAGTCATACTGATATCCCCTTTGTCATCACCCAGACTATCGGCAAGATATATCTCTTTCAGAAAGAGGTCTTGCCAAAAGAATCTGACAATAGATAGCATTCCAACTAGACCATTGGCAAGAGTCTTGGTGATGCTCAACACGAACACACCCATCAGCAAGACAAACAAGTTGGGACAAGGTCTCAGTGAGCTCCTATCGGTTACACCGAAGGGTTAAAACCATCGGCGAGACATCACAAATCGGAAAGACCTTACAGTGAGCTCAAAACACTACACAGAAGGCACAATCCTTCAGTGAGACATCCCCCCAGTTGGTGAGACATCATACGAAAGCCACAAACCTTCGGCGAGACATCCCCGAGTCGATAAGACATCTCCTCGATGAAACCTCCTTTTGGTGAGACTTCGCTTGGTCGGCAAGATGTTATGCCGAACTCCTCCTTCTCCCCAATGCCGGCCATTTCGGCGAGACCACCAGTCATTGGCAAGACATCACGCCGAATCCATTCTATTTCCCTAAGCTCGAACCCTTTCGGCGAGACCTCTTTCGGTCGGTGAGACATTACACCGACTGAGCCTTTTTTTAGTGAATGCAACTTCTTTCGGTGAGACCTCGCCCTGTCGGCCAGACCTTTCATCGAGCTCAAAACATTACACCAAAGGGAGAATCTTTCAGTGAGACTCCAACAAGTCGGCCAGACCTTTCATCGAGCGGCAGGAGTCATATCGATATCCCTTCATGAACAAACGTCAGTGTGACATTATCGGGTCAGCGAGACATCTCCCCGAAGCAAACCCTCTTCGTCGATACTTCGACCATTCAGCCAGACCTTATGGCGAATGCAAATATTTCTCCCTGTCATTGGGCTTGTGAAAAATTGTTGGCGAGACTTTCGTCTATCGGGAGGACTTTTCATCGAAGCCACCTCGTTTCAGCGAGAGCTCATTCCGGGACCACCATTCCATTTCGGCGAGACCTCATCCCGAAGGCATCACCTTTTTCCAAGACTTCCATCTGTCGGCAAGAGCTCTCCCCAATGCTAACCTTGTGAACAACGGTCGGCATGACTTCTTTCCAAGTGGAGAGATACATAAAACTCATGGCGACTAGAATGTCTCGGCGACCAGTGTATTTCAAACAAATAGAACACACTGCTAGTTGGCAAGACAACAAGAGGGTCTTTCCGACTTTCTTCTCTGAGGAGTTTTGTGCCAAATCTGATTGAGGCATGCTTTCCAACAGACTTCCTTTTGAAATATCATCAGATGTATGATTTAACCCTTGATGCAAATGTTCCTCCATTTGGCCTTCGTGAACACTTGAAAACATAGATTGCCCTACCTGATTGAGCCCGCAGGTGAAAATTGGATAACATTCCTGGTGTCCTCAGCTGGTTGTTTGCCTGCTAAACATGGAAACCAGTAGCCTAAAATTGTCCATTGGGCTCAGATTCACTTAGTAAAAACTCAGAAATAGACCCGGAGCAGTTTTGTACATGGCTACAACTGACTTGAAACTCATAGAACATAACAGGTTGCTAGAAACTTATTGAAACATGAGAAACTAAAGTGAAACTATTTACTGTACTGGAACAACACTTAGGAAATGAAACAACTGAACTAAAGTGCAGAAGCATTTATTGAAAGCATAAAACCTAACCTAATATGTACAATGATAAATCATACCTCAAAACAACGTTTGAGGTGAATCCCATTAACTGGGATTGGTAACTTTTCTCTATCCATGTTTGATAACTGGAATGCATTATGCTCCTTGCATTCAGTAACAACAAAAGGGCCTGCCAAAAATGGTGAAATTTTGTATGTTTTCCTGGACCACTCTTTAACACATCCCACTTGAGAATGATATCACCTTCCTTGAAAAATTTGGCTGTAGCTTTCTTATCAAATGTTTTCTTCATTTGGAGCTGATAATACTCCAAAGTTTTCATTGCTTTATCTCTTGATTCTTTGAGCTCCATGAGCTTTGCATATCTCACGGACATTGGGTCCTGTTCTTCATACATCTCCAACTGGTGAACAATGTCTAGAGCTGGAAGCTCTATAGATAGAGGTAATCTGGCCTCTTTACCATAAATGAGTACATATGGTGAATTACCAACTGATCTCTTAGGGGTTATTCTATCTGCCCAAAGTACAGATTTCAATGTGGTATGCCAAATTCTTTGACTCTCTTCCATAGTCCTCTTAATGATTCTGATCAGGTTTTTATTTGTACTTTCAGCTAATCCATTACCCTGCGGTTGATAATTGGAGGAAGTATTCAAATGAATTCCATGTTTAATAGCCCAATCTGTGACTCTTAATCCAACAAATGCAAGAGCATTATCTGAAATGATGGAGTTAGGAGCTCCAAATCTGGTGATTATATCTTCATAAAAACTCAAAACTGAAGATTTATTTGCTTCTTTCAAAGCTGCTGCCTCTGTCCATCGTGTGAAATAGTCTGTAGCAGTAAGCACCCACTTGTGACCAGCACTGGATGGTGGATTAATTGGCCCAATAAAGTCAATGCCCCATCTCATGAAGGGCTGCTCTACCTGAATTGGATGTAAAGGCATAGCCAACAACTTTACCTTTCCTGCAAATAAAGCACATTTAATACACTTCCTTGACCATGCATATGCATCTTTAAACAAGTTGGGCCAGTAGTAACCAGCTCTCATAATTTTCCAAGCAGTTGTCCTTGGAGCAAAGTGACCTCCTGAAACTCCATCATGAAACTCATGAAGTACCTTTTTTGTTTGATTAGCATCAATGCACCTTAATAAAACACCATTCAGATCTTTCCTGAAAAGAATATTATCAATGAGGACATGAGGAATTGATTGCAATCTAAAGTATCTTCGTTTTGCTCTGTTTAGACCTGGTGGACATTCACCAGTATGAAGAAAGTGGGTCATTTTTTGAACCCAACTTGTTGTTAATGCAGGTGCGGCATCTTGAACATTTTGAGGTTCATCCATATTAGCTAAAACAACCCCAGTTTCTAATTTCTGTACATCTTCAGGGGTTGAGGCAAGTTGCTCATAAAATCCTCTACCTCTGACAAGTTTTGTGATATTGATGTCGACATCAAATTCCATTACTTTTGTGATCCACCCTGCTCTTTTCTCACTCAGATATTTGTTTAACAGAAATTCCTTCACACTTGGGTGTGCAACCAGAATATGAATTTTGTTGTTTGAAACCAAAGGTTTAAACTTCTTTAGGCTTCTGATCATAGTGAGAACATGTTTCTCAACAAATGTACATTTCTCTTCATAATCAGCAAGTCCTTGACTAAAGAAAGCTATTGGCTACTCTAAATTATCACTATTTTTCTGAACCAGCATAGCAGAAATTGAACTAACACTGCCAAAAGCATATAAAAACAAGTCTTTAGAGAAATCTGGATTTACCAGTGTTGGAGTTGATGCTAAAGCTTCCTTTATTTCTTCAAAACTACGTTTTGCTTCTCTAGTCCAACTGAAAACTACATTTTTTTTAAGCATGGCAGTCAAAGGCTATAGTAAATTTGCAACATCAGGAATGAATCTTCTTAAGAAGTTAATTCTCCCTAAAAAGCTCTACAATCCTTTCTTGTGATTGGGCAATGGCAATTCAAGTATAGCTTTAACTCTTTCATGATCAATGGTAACTCCGTCTTTTGACACTATGTGACCTAACAGTTTACCTTCATGAACTGCAAAAATACTCTTTGTTGGATTGAGAGATATTCCATATTCTCTACATTTTTCAAAAACTTGCTCTAGATATGACAAGTGTTCATCTACATTCTTTTAATATACAATTATGTCATCTAAGTAAACCAACAAAAATTTCTGAATTAAACTCTAAAATGTCATATCCATGGCACGTTGAAAGGTGGCACCAGTGTTAGATAAACCAAAAGGAATTCTCTTGTAAGCCATAGTGCCTCATTTTTTTGTAAATGTTGTTTTATACTGATCCTCCTCATTGACTAGAATCTGGTTATAACTAGAATATCCATCCAGAAGAGAAAATCTCTCTAAACCAGGAACAGCTTGGAGAATTTGTTCCATAGATGGTAAGGGATAATGATCTTTCAAAGACGCTCTGTTAAGGTCTCTAAAATCTACACATAATCTTACCTCACCATTCTTTTTTCTAACCAGAACAAGGTTAGAAACCCATAATGTGTGTTTAATTGGAAATATGATACCCCCTCAACTAACTTGGTCAACTCTTTGATCATTAAAGGTTCAAGCTTGGGGTTCAATGGTCTTTGTTTTTGTCTAACAGGCTTGGCACCAAGTTCTAACTCAATTGTATGTTGTGCAATATGAGGATCAAACCCTCTTAAATCAAAATATTTCCAAGCAAAAACATCATGATACTCTTGGCATAAAACAATGAAAGATCTCTTATCTTCAACTGAATAGATTTTTCCTAATTTGAGAAGCTTACCTTTAAAGATTTCCACTTCTTCATAATGATCTTCTTTCACTTGAATACCGACTTTTTTCTTCTTAAGATGATCATCAGAATTGAATATGGATTCCAAGGTAACTAGCCCTTTGGGAAGTTTATTTGTCTTCAGCAGTATCACTTGATCATCATACTGCTTAATTTTTTTTTGGTTCACTACAGAAAATTGATCTTCTTGGAGCAGAAAGGTTAAAATATGTTCATCACTTTCAAATGCCTACCAGTTAATGTTGTTATCAGGAACCACCTTAACAGACTGTTGTATTTTTTCCTTTTTAATATGGCCTGAGATATCAAATTGTGCTCCAATTGCTACAAGTCTATCAACATGCTTATTCTGATTTTGTGGAATATAAATCAGATTGAAGGCATTAAATTCTTCAATTATGTTCCATACTCTATTTTTGTAAGACTTCAAAGCATCATTCTTGGCAACATTTAGTCCCCTAACCTGATTAACTATCAATTCACTGTCTCCATAAACTTTCAAACAGTCAATTCCTCTTTTCCTTTCCCACTCAAGGCCTTGAATGAGTCCTTCATACTCAACACTATTGTTAGAATATGAAAAAGAAAAATGAAAAGTTGAAAAGTACTTATCACCCTATGGAGAATCCAGAATTGCACCTCCAGCTGCTCCATTCTTGCTTCTGGAACCATCAAAAAACATTTCCCAAAGTCCACTTTGTTGTTGCAACAACTGATCTATACCCTTTTCAAGGTTTGAAACCTTTGCATCAGGTTCAAGCATCACATAATTACCCATACCAACATCTTGAATAAGGTCTTCAGGACTGTCCAACACATTTTCAGCTGCCCATTCATGTAACAACACATCAGAAACAACTTCTGCTTGAAGTTCTTGAGTAGTAACCAGCTCATTGTCAATAAAAATGACACAATTTGTGTCTACAATAGTAGGAACAACATTGATAGGATCTTGGTTATATGGCTCAATGTGATCTTTAGCCAACTTTTTAGATTTAATGGTAACCTTATTTCCATATCTAGTTCTAAACAACATATGTGACTAGTCAACTGACACATAACCTCCTATTTTAGCTGTAAAGTCTCTTGAGAGACACAATGCAAAGAAAGGTGGGAGATCTACAACGCATATGTCCTGAGGAACTGAAAAGTTCGGACAAGAATGAAGGGTAAGACTCAAGCCTTTAATAACACCTAATGTATTAACAAAGGTACCATCCAATTGAATCACTCCTTTCTCTAAAGGCTGATACTTTAGTCCAAGTTTATCAACAATTTGCTTTGGAATTACAAAGCTACTAGCTCCACTATCTACATATAGTTATGAACTAACTTATCACCTATGATTACAGACACGTAAAATGGAGGTGGTTTGACTTCTTTTCCTGCCTCTTTGCTGGGTTGTTTATCATTTTCTTGAGGATTATTTGTCAACACAGTTCTAACTTGACCTATTGGAGACTTAGATTTATAAGACACTATAAAATTTGACAAGGCTGAGTGTAACATATCTTTTTGACCTGGGATAGCTAATGAATCCCACATAGACATCGTTACATTCATCTTTTTCATACTATCAAGAATATTATAAGGTACAGCTGGGTTCACTTTATGATGTACCTTTATGCTAGCATGATCATCTTGCAAGTGTGGCTGCTCCTTAACTGGGAGTTATTGATTTCCTTGCAAACCACGAGTCACTTGAGATGTAGATGGTTTTATAGCTGTTACTTTTCCTTTATCAGGTTCTTGATCAAGGTCAAAAGATCTTTTCTTCCCCTTGTGTTAGCTACAACTGGAGAATTATCTACATTCAATCCACAAAATTCTTCACCTTGCCAGTTAAGTAGGGTAGTATCATTGGTAAGCTAATCTTGGTGTTGTGGAGATGCATCATTGAGTGCATTCTGTTGTGAACTTGAGGCATTCTGTACCATAAGTGCTTGATTAATAAGTCTGTTTGAGCAAGTGACCTAATTATGAGGTTGGTTACAAGGGTAGCACCACTCATAATATACTGCTAATTTGTTTTTAATAGGGACAAGATCCTTAACTGCACTAATAGGTGTTGGAGCATAAGCCTAAAAAGGTCTAGTATTTACACTCTATCTTGGGCCCTGGTAGTTGCCTTGATAAGCATGTCTATTACCTTGATATTGTTGTTGCTGACCTGAATTCTACTGTTGATAAGGCTTGTTATATGATTGTTTCTTTTCCAAGCTCACAAGCTTATTACCAAAAGTTTGTAATAAACTTTTGATCTCCTGTAACTCATTTGAAGATCTTGAAACAATAGTTTCTTATGTTACAACAACTAGAATAGTGGATGATGCTGCTAGAATAGGTGGCAAAGGTGCAAAAAGTGGTATCTACAAAGGGATATTTGAATGAATATCTGGAAATATAGGCATTGGTGGCCTAGGAGCAAGTTTACCAGCTTGTATCAGGCTATTTTCAACTCTGATTGCTACTTCAAATGCATTTGGTAGGGAAACACCCCCCATTGATTGTATCATAACGGCTATATCGCTATTAAGGGCCATCAAAAAGTACAAAAATACATATTCTGAAGGTGGCCTCACTGTTACAGGGATTCTATCCCAGGTTCTTTGAAATCTGAAATTGAAATCATTCATTTGCTCCTGAGGAGCCCTCTTAATCATAGTTAATTGCTCCAATAAAGATAAATTATCAGACCTGTCCTGAAACTGCCTATGTAATTTGTCACCCAACTCATCCCAAGTGACAATTGAACCTACTCCAAGACTCCTGAACCACTGTAATGATCTTCCTTTGAATGATGCTGCAAGTAATCTTACAACTACATCTTCTTGTGTGATATGGTGCACACCACATAAGGAAGCAACATCTCGTATATGTTCAATTAAGGTAGTCTGATCTTCCCCAATGAAAATTGGAAAGCTTTTCAAAGCTGCCATTGGAATGTCATTGTGATGTGCTAAATTTAATGGACTGCCTCCATTAAATGGCATAAAAGGATAATTTCTGGGAGCAGCCATTAGAGGTGGCTGGGGTGGGTTTACTTGCACTCTAGGTGAAACAAAAATGGGACAACAATATGAGATCTCACAGATGGAGGAGTAGATTTAGTTCTTCTACAATGGATAAATGTTGTCCCTATCCTTTCTGTTACCCTACCTTTTCTCCTTAGTGGGGAAAGCTGTAAATATTCAAAAGGAACTAAGCTGCTCCTTGTCTGAACTCTTCTCATAAGCTATAAAAGCACTGATTCTGAAGTTCTTTCTCCCCAGTGGAGTCGCCAAGTACAAAAAAATGACTTCGGTAAAGTCTAAAACTTGTTGGTTGCATACCAAACCAACAATATAATGTGGAACGAGTCCAACTGGGTGTGTCAAAAACTATTATCTACTGAAATTGCACCCTTATCAAGTTGCAAAACTTGATACTTCAGAGAAACATAGGAACTTTTCCAGGTTGTGGGTCACCTAAAAATGGAAAAGAACCTCTAGAGAAGGTCGACTTCCTTTGTGTTATCACCTAACTACTAATCTTTGTAAGGAAAAGAGTAGAAGGAGAATACTTAAAAATTAAAACTAATGGAAACACTATTTTTATTGTGATACACCAAATTGACAAGAGAAATGAGACACTCAGGTTACACTTGAATATTGATGATGGATATGGGACTGCACAACAAGTTTCTGTAGATTATGCATAAGTATTTCACAAACATGTTTGACATGGACACACTTTTAAGAAGGAAAAGCAATTTTCCACAAATTAAAATCCCATGTGCAATTTAATAAACACAATTTGTAATCTAAATAATACTACTTTTGCAAAGAGAGGCATGCTAACATGAGACAAAGCTATAACAAAATAGAAAAATTTCACAAAGTAGCTTGATCAGTCACCTAAAAATGCGCAATATTTTACAAGAACTAGAAGGAAAATTGAACCATCAATAGTAACCAAGGTAGATTCTATATATCATGCTCCAAATTCCAAATGAGTTACAAAGTATACATCAGTTGAGAAAGGATTTAAGGAAAATCACTGACACTCCAAAATGCATAATTAGAACCCCCTTTTTACAAAGAGGAAAAACTGCCATATATACTAAAAGTGTTGGCCCCTGCCCTAGGGCTTACAAAAAATGAGTCAGTTCCTGAACACGTCGGCCCTCAGATCTTTTGGAATACAATTAATGTTGCATTTAATCTGTATCCCCGCTGTCCATTTCGGTGAAGGATCACTCCAGGAATGGCCTCCGGATCTTTTGGAATAATTGCATTAACCTCTGGCCTCCGTGTCCACCATCGAACTTCCATCAGGGCTGCTTTGAATGTGGTTGTTCTAATAATCATAAATGTCAATTTACCCCTCACCAGTAGACACCACAACTGTCACTGAGACTCATGGCCTTTTCTTCCTTTCATCTTTCTTGTGCTCAAGATCTTTCTGCAAGTTGACCATCTTTGAGAAGCAGCATCCGACCTCTCTGAACTGAATTCACATGCCCTGATCGTCCATTGAAGCAAAGTAGATCAATTTCATTTATGCTCTGTTGATCTTCTTGGCACCAGTCAAGCTACCAATGGTTCGCCTGTAGCTTCCTCTAATTGTTTGAACAGATGCCACGTGGGATCGCTAGACAGTCAAAGGTTATTCCTGTAGAGTCACATGTCGGTGAGACACTAGCCATGTCTCCCCAATGCCACAATGCTCCACAGTAGTTATCGACATAACTTACCACTATCAGTGAGACCTCATAGTGAGCTGCAAGAGTCATACCAATATCCCCTTTTTCATCGCCCAGACTATCGGCAAGATATATCACTTTTGACAAGAGGTCTTGCCGAAAGCATCTAATAGTAGATAGCATTCCAACTAGACCATCGGCAAGAGTCTCATTGATGCTCAGCACGAACACACCCATTGACAAGACAAACAAGTCGGGACAAGGTCTCAGCGAGCTCCTATCAGTTACACCGAAGGGTTAAAACCATCAGCGAGACATCACAAATCGGAAAGACATTATAGCAAGTTCAAAACACTATGACGAAGGCACAATCCTTCAGCGAGACATCCCCCTAGTCGGTGAGACATCATACCGAAGCCACAAACCTTTGGCTAGACATCCCCGGGTTGGCAAGACATCTCCCCGATGACAGCTCCTTTTGGCGAGACTTCGCTTGGTCGGCGAGACATTATGCTGAACTCCTCCTTCTCCCCAATGCTGGCCATTTCGGCGAGACCACCAGTCATCGGCAATACATCACACCGAAGCCATTCTATTTCCCCGAGCTCGAACCCTTTCGACGAGACCTCCTTTGATCAATGAGACATTACACCAATCGAGCCTTCTGTCAGCGAATGCAACTTCTTTCGGAAAAACCTCACCCTGTCGGCTAGACCTTTCATCGAGCTCAAAACATTACACTGAAGGGAGAATCCTTCGGTGAGACTCCAGCGAGTCGGCCAGACCTTTTATTGAGCGGCATGAGTCATATCGATATCCCTTTGTGAACAAACGTCAGTGTGACATTATCGGGTCGGTGAGACATCTCCCCAAAGCAAACCCTCTTCGCCGAGACTTCGACCATTTGGCCAGACCTTATGGTGAATGAAAATCTTTCTCCCCAATGCCGGCCTTGTGAACAACTGTTGGTGAGATTTTCATCTGTCGGTAGGACTTTTCATTGAAGCCACCTTGTTTCGGCGAGACCTCACCCCGAAGGCATCACCTTTCGCCGAGACTTCCATCTATCAACAGGAGCTCTCCCCAATGCTAACCTTGTGAACAATGGTCGACATGACTTCTTTCCAAGTGGAGAGATACATAAAACTCATGGCAACTAGAATGTCCCGACGACCAGTGTATTTCAAACAAATAGAATGCACTGCTAGTCGACAAGACAATAGGAGGGTCTTGCCGACTTTCTTCTCTGAGGATTTTTGTGCCAAATCTGATCGAGGCATGCTTTCCAACAGACTTCCCTGTGAAATATCATCAGATTTATGATTTAACCCTTGATGCAAATTTTCCTCCATTTGGCCTTCATGAACACTTGAAAACATAGATTACCCTACCTGATTGAGCCCGCAGGTGAAAATCGGATAACATGTAGCTCCCCTTCCATCTCTGATTTTGGAAAACGACCCTTTAATTTTGTGCACCTGATCTTTATGGCATTGGTTGTTTGAGTCTTCATAGAAATCAGTTCCTTTTGGTGTATATTCATGAACAAGTAGATTCTTTGCTTTAGTATCTTTAGACCTTCATCCACATCCTTTGTATGCGAACTTTTATGGCCTAGTATCCTTTGTCTTCATCCCAGCTGATAGGTCCTCCACGACGGATGTTCACATGTTGGCCACCTTGGTAATCTTGAATTAAAGCCCCACCCCTCAACGGGGTTCCATGTGCCATCAAGATGAAAGCATTTCCCCCTCCCCTAGTTGCACTCCATATGAAAACTCCTCGAGTGTAGGCATTTCTCTGTTTGGCATCTCTGGAGGTTCATTAAGAGTTTCCCTTCCTGAAAGAATATATGCACATAATATTTACAATGTCTTAATTAGAGCATCATTAAATCATTTATATGCACAAATAAGGACCCTATAAAAATGTACAAAGTTGATTGTAGAGAGAAAGTGCCATCATTAAACAAAGCCTTTTGAATTTCAAATCACTTTTAAATATTTCTTATGATCAATTTTCCACATCTTTATGATGGGAAGGGGGGGCAGTATCATTCTCTTTCAACTTTGTAAGACTTAAGTGCTTCCCTCTATAGTATCATCTCCCCTCTTTTCACAAATGATTTTGCACAAGGTGGTGCTTGTAATCCCCAATTTGTGAATTTAATATTATGGGACTTCAGATATGAAGCAATTCTATGCTATTTGCAGGAACATTGGATATGAACTTCATTCGCGGAGAGAGTGATTATGGGCCCCACAATGCAGGGATCTATGAGGAGAAAGTCGTTTGGCAATAGTGGTGATAGTAATGACTCCCACAATAGATCACCTGCGAAGCACCCAATGGAGGGATTAATTGAACATGCCTGCACCCCTTTACTTCCTTTGCTCACCAATCCAAATGAGTGTTGCTTGCAATGGGAATACTTTACTAAGAGTTACGTCCTCCAAGGAAACATTATTGATCCATCCTCGGCTCATTAAATAGTATGCAATTTTCATTTATACTGGAGTGGTTCCCATAGAAGCATATAAATCGCACGAATATAGAGATTAGCGCAAACCCAATACACGATACCCATATCACCCTTATGCATAATGAGGAGAGATTCTTGCGAAGACCACAACACTGACAGTGGAAGACGTCAAAGTTGGGTCAATGGAGAAATGAGTTGTGGGATTGCCCATAGGTGAGTTGTTGCTGAGGCCTACACTAATATCATAAAGCACCACCAGTCGGGGCCTCCATCCTCAAATCATAGCGGGTGTAAAGTATGTGAAAATCCATTAACCAAGAGCCCACGAGGAAAATTTTGTTGTTGATGTCATAAATGAGGCATAATGAATGATGCCACCCAAATTTCTAGGCATGATGTAGGCTCCACAACATGCATGGATGCAGGGAATAGGAGGCAGGTGACCATGGTGTGAAGGTTGTAGGGGAGATGACATAGACCAAGTGATTTCCCACAAGGTGGCACCCGCAACCAAAGATGTTGTAAATTATTAATCTTGATAAATTTTCTTCCTTGGTACTTCTAAGAGCCAATTGATATCAACCCTGTGATGAGGAACCAATGTGGTGAGACAATTATATCTGAATCATTTAATCAAGCATTATTACCATAGATTCCATGAGCCTACAGGGCCCGATGCATGGAGTTCGATCCAATTTTGCTTGACATCCCGATGAGCCTTGATAGGATGGGAGCCACAAATTGCCAAGTCCCACTACCTGTATAGGATTTTAACTACACTTCCTCTTATCAGTCTGTGATGTCTTCTGACAGGAAGATATTTCCAAATCATCTCTTTTAATTATGTCGTTGATCCTTATCATGTAATCTACAATCTCTTCCTTAAGCTCTTGATCAAATAAAAGTTTGTGGTCACCATGCTGCCATTCAAAATCGATCTTCTCAGTAAACTATGGTGTAGTGGAGACTTGTTGTGGGGTTTGGCAATGAGTTAGCCGCATGGGTGGAGAATAGTGGGATGCGATTGTTGGAAAGTCATTGTAGCTATGGAGAGGACAGACAGCCAATGACGATGCGGGACCCGCAATACTCACTAACTAGCATTCAGATTTCAATTCATGGAGGTGGTCCATCATTTGCTATCAAGTTATCATGAACTCATCGATTGTTCATTTTGAGATTTGACGAGTAATTCCCAGCTATGATGTTCTATCAATCTTCCAAATAAGACCAACAAACCTGATTTAAAATCCATGATTGGTCCCCCCCTTTGTGCTCATACTTGATCGCTTTGATTCCACTTATCTGCTCATGATGGTGCTTTAACATGTATCTAATAGTCCATATTTCCATGTGATGTGCCCAAAAAAAGTCATCATGTGGCCTTAAATTGCTCGCATCACTTCGCAGTATATTGATATTCTTATTCTGATGGTCTTGTGAGTAATCATGATCCCGTTCTATACTAGCTGCAATAGCCACAAGAGATTTCCTCAAAGAGTGACTTTAAACTTGTTTAAGCATTAATTTTCTCCTTCCTTGCAACAACATCACTCTGAAGCTCTTTCCTTGCAGGCTATCACTAGACACCAAATTCATCCTTCTGAGAGATGTGTGGTGTTTCGTCAGATGACTACCTTTCCTTATCCAGATAGAGGCCAATCCAACTACTTGTGTGAGAAGGCTCAAATGCACTTACCTCTGACAATTCTAACCTCATACTCCAAGGGTATACATCATTCCTTAAATAATGAAATCATCATCCTATCACCCTACGTCACTCAACCTGGGTCAACACATGCCCTTTGATTCCAATGGAGTGATTGTTGAGCTGCTTTAGATTTTGGGTAAATTTCAGCTAGGGCGGACCTTTATCCCCCTCTTACCTACCATCCATTGTGTTGACTTGGTGGGGCGACGCTGACCCCTATGGGCTCTGTATAACTCATGGACATAGGGAATAGGAGGCGGGTAGCTGTGGTGTGAAGGCCGCGAAGAAGATGGCACAAACCAAGTGGCTGCCCGCAAGGCGACACCTACAGCCAAGGATGCCGCTAAGATGAGCTACAAAAGGATGACACCCACAAATTATTAGTCAATTATTATAGCATTCTGCTAATGAATTCACCTCCTTTTTATTTTTGATAGGTGGTCACCTGCATGAAAAGATTCAATTGAACTGGCTTTACCATCTCCACCTTTTAAGCATACAATTTAAATTATGTCCACAACCTATGCACTTCATCATTTTCCTTAATGGTTGAGGCCTACATTAACCCTTGTTGGAATACATCACAAATTTTTGAAGCCCTAAGTTGAATAGCTATTTCGACATACAAGGTGAATGTAGCCAATGTTCACACGCTCCCCTGTGGACTCTAAAGTCCTCTATCGCCTCCCGCTATTTTGTCACATCGGGCCGCTATTTGAACATCATGTAATTGTATGAATAATTCATTAGTCAAGAGTACGCAATGATAAGGGTCATCACCACCACCACTTGAGGAAGGAATTCAAAAAGGATCCATGAGGAATGTCATTTGAATGACCTATTGTGATGCAGTCTTTGCAACAAGTGAGCCGTGCAGGAAAAAAAGGGTGAGGCACCATCAACGGAAAGTCATTTGCAATCACGGAAAAGATGGATGACCAATGATGGTGTGGGACCTTCATATGAAAAAGGCTACAAGTAGGGCCATGTGAGGTGGTGCAGTGATGAGGATGTCATTTTAGGAGATGGTGGTGCAAGGTCTACCACCCACATTGTGATGTTTGCAAACTCCAAGTCCGTCAGGTGGCCTTTTCTTCTCACATTCAATATTAAGGAATCCCTGCCTTTCATTAGTATTTAATTTCCCACAATTTTCATATTTCACCACCCCCTGAAGATAATAGTGTGACTTCACTATAATTTTAGTTTCCCCCCTCGTGAGTGTTGGATGCACTAAAAAGCTTTTGATAGGCTCCATGTATTTAAACATTGACTACTTTAAACTTCATGTCAGAACATCACTTCTCTAATGCTTCTTTAGTTATTGGATCCTTGGCATCTTCAAACTCTAGTGAATCATCAGTCCTCCAAGGAAGCCCATGATAAATATGGCATTGTCAGCCCAGGTCAAGGGAGTGAAGTTTTGTGGAGAAATAGTGCACAGGCTCAATAGGCAACCTAGCCAATTACACGACCAACAGATATTTGAATGTGGGACACCATTTGATGAACGTCGTCAAGAGAATGATGGGAAATAGGTGGAGGATGGAAAGAGGATGATGACATTGATGGTTTGTGAACCCACAGAATAGGGAGGCAGCGAAAGGTGGTCATTGTGAAACAACATCGTGGTGATGGCCTTTCGTAGGTGGTGGCCCACAAAGGTGGGCCTGCTGGCAAGTCTTGACCTAGGAGTTCTCCCACAAACTTGGGGTTTGTGGTGAGGAAATGTTCCATGCATGGTCTTGCTTAGCAGGACGATGTGGGAGCACAGTCATCTGATGATGAAGGTCAGGTGAAGGCAAGCCATGTGTAAAGACCTGCAAGTGTTTGGAATCAGGCAATTTTGAGGTGATGGGGGTTGATTTTCCTATGAAAATGACAGAGATAGAAGGACCAACTATGGAAAACACCATGCGGGTGGAATTCAAAGGTCGGTCATCATGAAAGTGATGAAAAGGGATGAAGATCCTCATAAGGTGACCCATAATTATGAGTCTGGAAAGCTTGAAGGACATGGTGGCAGGAGCGGGTGCAAGGTCCGCACCTCAGGTGGACACCAGGGCTTGGCTGAAGGAAAACAAAAAAACGTGATGGTGAATAGGTTTAGGAGATCCATGAACAATGGTCCACATGGGCTGACGGATGTCAAGGCAATGACCAAGAGGAAACCCACGAGGTCCAACCTGCACTAGCAAATGACTTAGTAAAATTTGGGTAAGTGGACTGGGCCAATGGAAAGTTAATCATTTTATGGCTCATGACTATCGTAGGCTTGGAAACAAGGGCACACAATGTGATACAAGAGCAAAGCAGCCTGTCAAAAGCAAAAATGACCTGTCAAGAGTGAAAAGAGGGGGTCCCTGCCTTTGGCATGGCATGTGTGCAAAACATGCACAACATGTACCTACAAAGGATTAGATTGCTAATATATTTATGAAGGCTCTTCCTAAAGATACTTTTGAGTATCTCTTAGAGAAGTGAGGGGTAATTTCCCCTCCCTTTTTGAACTAGATGCATATGGAGATGGATCATTCTAGTGGTTCTATGGATCTATCTTTCTTCTGGACTAATGTTTTGGTGGTTACCTCTCACGAGGAGTAGGTAGTCTCATGTGTTGTCATTGAAAAAGTATTTTAATGTCAAAGGTGGAATCAATGTAAAATATCCTTTTCCTTTGCCATTGATGTCAAAGGGGGAGATGAGGAAGATGTGAAAAAAAAATTATCTACTAAGGGGGAGTAGCAGAAAGTAAAATCATGAAAAGTGTGTTCAAAGCTAGAGTGTTGTCATTGATGGTTTTTCACATCATGTGTTTCCATCAATGACAAAGGGAGAGATTGTTGCAAGAATGAAGGTGTTGTCATTGATGCCAACTAGTTAACTAGTTATCAACTAGTTTTTGTTGACATTGATGTCATGGATGCAGGTTATTGGTTGCATATGTCGAAGATATTAAGAAAATTGTAATGAAGAAAGGTTGCAATTGTTCAGTGTTTGCTTCAGGTTTTTCTTCGGGACTTGCTCCTATGTTCGTATGGTTCATATATGTTGATCATGGTTGTTGGAAGCTACTATATCCATATTTTGGGTTTTCAGATCGTTGTACAGTGCGAGTTATGTTCACCAATTGTGAACTATGTTTTTCAAGGTATCTAGCTAAGGTCCAGGAGAAATGTAGTTGCTCCAAATTTCTTCTTGGTTGAGTCTTAGGACTTGGGATTCTAGAGATAAGCTATTATGATTGTAGTAGAGATAATTTTGTTATCTGGAAGGATTTAATCGTGTTAAGGGTTGTGTGCGCTGAATTGTTCTATCTGTTTTACACTAGTTTGGCCAACCTTGTGTTAAACACTACCTTTGAAGTTCATGAAGTGTGTTGGGACTTATTTGGGTCCTCATCAAGTGTGTGTTTGGGTCACCCTCATTCTAATTCCACCCTAGAATGTTTTGGCGTTGACCTATTTTGAATTTAAATGAAGGATGGCCGAATTTGGATATGTTTCAAAGTTGAGGATGATATAAATATAGGATGAGATATTGGTGAAAGATAAGTGCAAATAAATAGAGAAAGATAGATGTGAAATAGATGTGAAATAGTGTATATGTGATGCGAGTGTGGCAGATCAGTGCAAAATCTAATTGTTGAGTTTTCAGATGTAGTGAGCTGAAGGTATACTCTATCATTCATGCATGTCTACAAGTGTTTGAGTGAATTGTGGTGGAAATCTCTGTTGCATTGAGATTGTTTTGTCTCTATAACATATCTCTTCCATCGTCTTTGTATATGTGTGATAGTGATCCCTCCAGGTGGTTAACCCATGTTGGACAGTGAGTCCTGATCCAAATAGTGAGTCCTATTTTGGAAGTTAGCCTACTCTAGTAGTGATCCTTTGTAATCAGTTTTGATAATCTTTATATTGTGAGCTAATCCTCACAATGGTTTTTCCCTTATTGGAATTTCCACGTAAATATGGTGTTATTGTGTATATGTGATGCTTTTTAGTTTCTACTTTTGCACTTAATTCTTAATCATTTTAGCAGAGTAAAGGATTTGTGATTGATCTGATTTCTAGTGAAATTTTCAAAGGTTTAAGTTTGTTACAACTGATTCACCCCCCCTCTCAGTTATCTTGTTCAACATAAAAATAGTAAAATATATTTGTATAGGTGATGAGAAGAGGGGAGACTTCCCTCGACTCAGGCATCCTTGGATAGACATTGTTCATGAAAACACTATGAACCTTGTTTTTATTAAGACCTTCAACTATTGATTTAGTGTGGTGCAAGGTACACTATCATGCCCAAAGTTACTCATCATGTGCTCTTCTCTTTTTGAGGTGACATTTATTCTTTGTTTGGACCTCATCCTTTTCAAATTAAGGGGTGTTAAGGTGGTGCATGACCTTAGCATACCCTTGTCACTCATTCATTTCAAGTTATTTCACTTCAATGGGTGGGGCTACACTAATTTAAAACACCTTTACTACTATTAGGTTGTAATAATTAATGTGTTTTCTTGTATTGACTAGTGAATATCCATTATAACATGTTTTTATTAAACTCATGAATTATACAAATACACCTTGCAGTTAGTTTTACATGTTATTCTTTGTTGTGTGATATCTCTTTCCAAACTAAACAAATCAAAATTAGTCATCAAAATAGTCCAATCTATCAAATAAACCCTTGAAATATTTAAGGTTTAGCCACATAATCATGCTTATGTAGTTATAGTGATGCTTTTGATAACTTTGCAATGCTTTTAATAGCAACTCGATGCTTCTTCTTAAATTTTTTTGGCACATTTCCATATGGTGTTTTGCATATTGAAGATATTAGGGAATACATTCATGTGAATGTCAAAGAATTAGGAAGCTCCCAGTTGTTAAATCTATATACCAATCACATTGTGGGAGAAGATCTCAGTGTAAGGCATGAATTCAAAACTTTGGAGGAGAAGAAGTTCACTCAAATTGTGAAGTTTCCCATGTTTGATGAAAATGAATGGGTTTAGTACATATTGAGTCGACTACATGTCGAGTTTATTTGGTTAAGTTAGCCTTTCAAGATCACAAAGGAAGTTATAAGGATTGTTACTGGTCTGAATTCATTTGGTGGGTTTTCAACATTCTTCTTGCTCAAATCAAACTCTACACAATCGATCAATAATTCTTCTGAATTTCACAACACATCGCATCACTCTTCATTACATCTCAAAATGATATTAACAATCTCTTATATATATCCGCAACTAAAGATTTAATCAACCACATGTCGACTTTAACAAAATATAGAATATTTACAAATTGTTGGCTCAATCCATAAACAATTATTAATGCAAACCAACCAATGTTGGCCAAAAAATAGTGAGAACCCAAAAAAACATCCTCAAACATGAAGCACCTTAAACAATTACTCCTCGAATATATGAAACACGCTACATTCACTTAGTCGGCCTTCTTGCACTGTTAAACAAAAAATCATCAAACTGGATCTTCTAACTTGCACACCAATCAATACGAGGCTCTAAGATTCAAAGATAACATAGATTATACACCAAACGACCTTCCCTTAGATCCACAACACAAAATTATAACATTAAATTACATATGAATCGATGAACACAATTTTGTTGGATGCTCTATTCTAGCTTGATAGTTAATCACTAAACTTCAATTTGACTTCCAATACGAGAAAATACTAAAGTGTAGATAGGATAACTAACTAGGGTTTCCATCAATGACAACACCACATGACTTGTGTAGTGTCTATTTCCAACAATCTCTCACTTTGGCATTGATGGCAACACTTAGTGAAAAATGACTAAGTGTCAGAATTAGTACCAACATGAATGAATAAACTGCAATCCTCAAAAATTCAAAAAACAACTCCCCCTGAGATGAATAAGGAATTTTTCACTATCCCACTCTCCCCCTTTGACATCAATGGAAAAGGTGGGAATCCACATACCAAAAATAAAACAAAATTTCCATGAACAAACTGCATATGTATAAACATGCCTCTACAACTTACATGAACTGGAATATATCTACAAAATTGTTCTTCAATAGGCTCAAACTAGTGTCCCAACTCTTTTTGAGACTCTCCAAAATAGTCATGTGACCACAAAAAAAGTAGGATTGCATATCTGTTGAATCAAGATTTTCTGGATCACTGATAGCCATAGCATCATGTGCTTCCTTCAATGCACTAAGCATTGTCTCCATTTTAGGACCAATCAATCCTCTGAGTTCACATACCCTTTCAACAATTCTTCCCTCTTCATGCTTCAAGCTTTTAATTTTGTCAAGCAGGGATATGACTTGACCTTCTTGCTTGCTCACAGAAATGGCTAGAGGATCAAAGGCTTGAGAAATATATGCTAACTATTTCTCATAATCCTTCATTTTCTTTTTAGTGTCCTTAGTGAATTTAGACAAAGATAAGCATGACTTGTAAATATTTCCACCTTCAGATAAAGCACCTTGAATTTTATTTAAATAGGTAGCTAACAAAGATTTATCATTTGCAATTATACCTTTCAATCTACTAAACATTTTAGCATCAAATTATTTTTGAACCTTATCCTCAGCTGACGTTTCAAGAGACTCAAAGTGAGTACTTACAGAGTTGATGAGCTTCTTTAGCTAACCAGATGGAGAATTGGATGAGACCTTGACATATGTAGGCATGATCTTCTCCAAGATACCAGATCTTAACAACTCACTGTCTTCAATGTGAGATTTCAATATCTCCTCCCTTTCCTTGGCCTGAGCAAATGATGCTACCTTCAACTTCTTAATGGGAGATAGAGTGGCCAAGTTGATAGGACCTTTAACCAATTCAAGGTCAAACTCCTCCTGTTGTTCTTCTAAAAACTCCTTTAGTTCCTTTTTAGTGTCTCTTGCATATCAAGAGGACTTTGAGTGTCCTCAATTGTAACTTCTTTCACCTCTTCAATTTCCAAACCAGATGGAGTGTTTTCATCATGAGATTCTTTAGAAACAACATTGTATCTGTTCTTTAATAGAACTGCCTTAAGAATTTTCTCAGTTTTATTTGCAACTTCTTCAATCTTTCTGATCATAAGCTTATTCACCCTTGTTTTTCTCTTAAAATCCCTCTTTGCTTCATTGAGGATCTTCTTCATCTCTTCTATTGACATTCCCAAACATAGATCAACATGTATCCGTTCTCTCATCTTCTCTTCTTTAGTTCTTGCATTTACTCTCCTCATTTCCAAGACTTCATAACGCCCTTTAGGAAACTCTGGCATTATTTCGATGAGAGTCATATTGAAATTATTCAAGTACTTTATTGTGGATTCTTCAAGAATTCTCTGACTAGCACTATCAAAGGTGCCATACGATTCACAAAGTGGTATGAGATTACCATCCTTAATCAAAGATTTTTCCACTTCTTCTACAGACATATCTGATCTATTATTTTTCATCTTTTTCTTTACTTTCTCTTCATTGGAGGGCTCTTCCTTAGAGACTTTTGTTTCCTTTGTGCCCTTATGCTTTATTTCTCTTACCTATTCATGAGATTCAGTTTGTTCATCCTCTTCAACTACAACATAGACTCTTGTTCTTTTATCCTTCTTTCTCTTCCCTTCTCTCCTGGATGTCTTGACTTGAACTTTCATAGGGCTTGATTTCTTTGCAAGACCAGATGAGAGTGCAACGCTCCTTGTAGATCTAGTTCTAGAAGAGGATGTTGTTGGACTAGAAGAATCAATTCTAGTAGACTCTCCTTCAGCTTGTTCTCTTTTCCTCCTAGCTTCCCTCATAGCTTCAACTAATATACCCATGCCTTCTACAAAAGCTTCAACTTCCTTTCTTACCTTCTGAACTATCATAGGCTTCTTCATTTGTTCATGCACTTTCATTTCCTTCTCTTCAAAGGTACCAAACCTTTCTTTTTTTGGATCCTGAGGTTTACTCAACAGGTGTTGAGCATACAACTCCAAAATGTGCTCTTCAACCTCATAACCCATAGGCATTATCCAAACTATTCTAGGTTTTGTTTCTTCCATCAAACACTGATTAATATCAACCATGAAGAAAATAGTGTCCTTGTACTTTTCCACAATAGATGTAGGAATCCTTCCCTAGCTTGCATTTCACTCTAAAAAGTTTTGAAATAACCCTAGATAGCAGTTTTGCTTGCTTTGTTGTCACCAATTCCATATAAGATATCTCTGATTTGAACAACTACCAGTTTATCACCTTGCCATTGCACTCTTCCAACTCCCGAAACTTCATTTATGAAGTAGAAAAATAGACATAATAACAGATTACCATAATTGAAAGAATTCTTATTATCCTTCTTGATTTTTACAAGATTCTCAATTAGTTGGCCCTAGAGTAACTCACATATGTCATATTCTACATTTTCCTTGACCATCTAATAAGCTGCATAGATTGCAGTACTAGATACAGAGTTATCCCAGCTAGAGTGATAGATTTGATAACCAATAACCATACAAGAAAATATCACATCCACTTCAATGATGTCATTCATTGTCATGGATCTCTTTTTGAAAAATGAACCGATTACCTCAATGACTATTTGGTTCTTCACATATTTTAGAATCGACAACCCATCAAATGAATTCAAACTAGTAAAAATCCTTATAACCTCCTTTATGATCGTGAAAGGCTAACTTAACCACATGAAATCGGCATGCACTAGACTCAATATGTATCAAACCCATTCATTTTTGTCGAACATGAGAAAATTCACAATTTGAGTGAACTTATTCTCCTCCATAGTTTTGAATCTGGGCATTACACTGAGATCTTCTCCTACAATGTGATTGGTATATAGATTTAACAACTAGGAGCTTCCTAATTCTTTGAAATTCACATGAATGTATGCCCTAATATCTTCAATATGCAAAACACCATATGGAATGGAAGAAAATGAACCTAATGGTTATGTCTCAAGAGATTGAAAGGGTGCCATTTTAATTTCAAACAGGGTCTATCCTTGATATCAACAACCAATGGAGCAACCATTTTGAGAAATTTCAAGTTCACAAGTTCATAGATAAATACCTTTTTTCATATTAGGGTTTGATCGCTAAATCGCCTTCAGAATTGAATATTAGCCAAAGTTCTCTTCAGAGCTCTCCAAAATTCTTCTTCTTGAAATACAATGTGACAAATGAGGAATAAAAGAAACCTTTTATCATTTGCACACCTAACTTTTTGTCGCAATAAATGCTTTTTCCCTAGGTCATCCAGATACCCTATTTTCATAAACTGTGAAAGAAAATTATTTTGGAGACCTCCAATTTTGCATAAATTTTCTCCATAAGATATCCCAAAACATTTGTAGATCGTTAATGCAACTATTGCAATTTTCCACATTCCAGTACCAACTACCAACAAGGGGTTAAAATATTTTCTTGAGAAATCCCCCTAGGCCAGAGGCCATAAACTAATTCTCAGAGGAATTTCCAGAACCAGATTTTGGTGCTGACTTATTTCCTGTAACAAAAGCACTCTTATTCACCCATGTCTTCTTCATTTGGTTCTTGATATCATCTACAATAACTTTTACTTCTCCCTTATCATCCTTTTGCACATTTTTCCTTTTGTTTACTAGACCCTTCCTAATTCTACAGAATCCAACAATGTGACTGGACTTGTTGCAATTATAGCACACAACATTTCTTTGTCCAAACCAGTTATTCCATTGATTTTCTCTTGATCTGCACTGGTTAGCAATATGGCCAAATCTATTGCATGCATAACATCTGAAATATCTATTGAAAATTTTGTTTGACATATTTGTGCATTTAATTGACTTATGACCATACTTATTGCAATACAAACATTGAATGGAGAATGATGGACCACTTGAATTCATTCTACTTCTACATTGAGTAGCCATATGAACAAATTTATTGCAAACAAAATAGTATCCATTGAACATTTGAGTAGTAGGTTGTCTTACCGGATACCTTCTAGCTTTGTTCATCTGATTTCCTTTCCTGAATTTCCTTTCACCAGATCCAGAGCTTTCTCCTTTCTCATATCCAAGACCTTGCTTGTCACTTCTAGTACTCTGACTTTGAATCAGTTCATTAAGCTTAGCTAAGCTAATCTTGAACTTCCCCTTGTATTCATTTGCAGTAGCAAGTTCATCTCTGAGAGTAACAAATTTTCTTTCAAGCTCTTCTTCATTATTTTTAGATTGTTGCAATTCAAGCTCCAACTGATTGAATCCATCAGTAATTCAATTGCATTCTTTAGATTTTTCTTTCAAGGACTAAGCAAGATTCTTTTCATTCTTCTTTCTATCTACAATCTATTTGGTCATCCTCATCACAATAGATTCCATCTCATGCTTTACGACAACATTATCTCTGGTAAGATTTTCACATTCTTCTATCTTTCCCTTCAAGGCTTGACTCAGATGTTCATCTTCCTTTCTCTTACTTTCTTTCTACTTAAGCTGATCAAAAATCTCCTTTCTCTTTTCCCTAGACTCATTGATTTTATCTTTCAATGATTGAATGAATTTCTCAGCATTCATGAGGCCTGCCTACAATTCTCAGACTTCAGATTTGGACTAATCAAGATCATCTAGTGCCACTAAAAGTTGTTATTGAAGACTTCCAAAATCTATTGAATTACCTTCCCGGATCTTCCCCAAGCTTTAAAAATTCTTCAGAGGAACTAGGCTCTGATACCAATTGTTGGAATCAAGGAACACTGAGAGGGGGGGGGGTGAATTAGTGTTATACAAAATTTAACTTTATTAATCTGATCTTTAAACCACTTATAGCAGTGAAGCAAAAGAAAGATGCAAGAACACAAATCAATCAACCATAACACAAGGATTTTTTTACGTGGAAACCTTGTTAGGGGAAAAACCACGGTGGAGATCAATCCACAATATGAGTATACTCAATATAAGTGTTTACAAATGGGGAATTCACATGCATTCAGGCACACTACCTAGAGCTCACTACTCAAATACAAAAAGGGAAGAGTCATTGTCTTACAAAATACTTGGATTACATTCAAAAGATTTGAGCTGAGAAAATAACATCTACTAATGCCTGATTACAGTTCTGGTTAAGCACATTTGCAACATTCTTCACACTATGTCTGATATTGCTCTTGAAACTTTGTCTGCTCTAATTTGGATCACCAATCTTCTTCCTTCTCAAATCAAACTGCACACAATCAATCAATAATTCTTCTAAATTTTGCAACACATCACATCACTCTTCATTACATCTCAAAATGATATGAACAATTGCTTATATTATCTGCAACTAAAGATTTAATCAACCACATGTTGGCTTTAACAAAATATAATTTTTTTACAAACTATCGACTCAATCCATAAAAAATTATTAATGTGAACCAACCAATGTTGGCCACAACATAGTGAGGACCCAAAACAACATCCTCAAACATGAAGCACCTTAAACAATTACTCCTTGAATATCCACAACACGCTACATTCACTTAGTCAGCCTTCTTGCATTGTTAAACAAAAAATCATCAAACCGGATCTTCTAACTTGCACACCAGTCAATACGAGGCTCTAACATTCAAATATAACATAGATTATACACCAAAAGACCTTCCTTAAGATCCACAACATAAAATGATAACAAAAAATTACATATGAATCGATGAACACAATTATGTTGGATGCTTTGTTCTAGCTTGACAGTTAATCACTAAACTTCAATCTGACTTTCGGTATGAGCAAATACTGAAGTGTGGATAGGATAACTGACTAGCATTGCCATCAATGACAACACCAGATGACTTGTGCAGTGTCTTTTTCCAACAATCTCCCCCTTTGGGATTGATGGCAACACTTAGTGAAAAATGACTAAGTGTCAGAATCAATACCAACATGAATGAATACACTACAATCCTCAAAACTTCAAAACACAACTCCACCTGAGATGAATAACTCTCCCGCTTTGACATCAATCGTAAAGGGGGGAATCCACATACCAAAATAAAAAAAAATCCATGAACAAACTACATATGTACAAACATGCCTATACAACTTACATGAACTAGAATATATCTACAAAATTGTTCTTCAACGAGCTCAAACTAGTGTCCCAACTCTTTTTGAGACTCTCCAAAATAGTCATGTGACCACAAAACAAGTAGGATTACATCTTTGCTGACTCAAGATTTTCTAGATCACTGACAACCATAGCATCTTGTGCT
The DNA here is from genome assembly GCA_007258455.2 of Sequoia sempervirens. NCBI lineage: Eukaryota > Viridiplantae > Streptophyta > Pinopsida > Cupressales > Cupressaceae > Sequoia > Sequoia sempervirens. Next base: position 137,607 of record VDFB02342174.1, read on the forward strand.
TCCTTCAATGCATAAGCATTGTCTCCATTTTAGGACCAATCAATCCTCTGAGTTCACATACCCTTTCAACAATTCTTCCTTCTTCATGCTTCAAGCTTTTAATTTTTTCAAGAAAGGATATGACTTGACCTTCTTTCTTGCTCACAAAAATGGTTAGAGGATCAAAGGCTTGAGAAATATCTGCTAACTATTTCTCATAATCCTTCATTTTCTTTTCAGTGTCCTTAATGAATTTAGACAAAGATAAGCATGACTTGTAAATATTTCCACCTTCAAATAAAGCACCTTGAATTTTCTTTACACAGGTAGCTAACAAAGATTTATAATTTGTAATCATACCTTTCAATCTACTGAACCTTTTAGCATCAAATTCTTTCTAAACCTTATCCTCAGCTGACTTTTCAAGAGACTCAAAGTTAGTACTTACAGAGTTGATGAGATTCTTTAGTTGACTGGATGGAGAATCAGATGAGTCCTTGAAATATGTAGGCATGATATTCTCCAAGATACCAGATGCAAGACTTAATATCTCACTATCTTCAATGTGAGATTTCAGTATCTCCTCCCTTTCCTTGTCCTGAGCAAATGATGTTAACTTCAACTTCTCAATGGGAGATAGAGTGGCCAAGTTGATAGGACCTTTAATCAATTTAGGTTCAAACTCCTCTTGTTGTTCTTCTAAAAACTCCTTCACTACCTTTTCAGTGTCTCTTGCTTCCATAGGAATCTCCTTTGCCTTATCCTTCTTTTCTTCAATCACTGATTCTTCTTAGCTTCAGGAATCTCAATTTCATCAACTAGCACATCTTTAGGAGCTTTAGTCTCCATAGGAATTTTAGTGTCTTACATGTTAAGAGGACTTTGAGTGTCCTCAATTGTATCTTCTTTCACCTCTTCAATTTCTAGACCAAATGGAGCATTTTCATCATGAGATTCTTCAAAAATAACATTGTATATGTTCTTCAACAGAATTGCCTTAAGAATTTTCTTAGTTTCCTTTGCAACTTCTTCATTATGTCCGATCATAAGCTTATTCACCATTTTTTTCTCTTAAAATACCTTTTTTCTTCATTTAGGATATTCTTTATCTATTCTATTGAAATTACTGAAACTAGATCAACAAGTATGTGTTCTCTCATCTACTCTTCTTCAATTCTTGTATTTACTCTCCTCATTTCCAAGACTTCATAAAGCCCTTTAGGAATTTCTGACATTATTTCTATGAGAGTCATACTGAAATTATTCAAGTACTTTATTTTGGCTTCTTCAAGAATTATATGACCAACACTATCAAAGGTGTCATACCATTCACAAAGTGGTTTGAGATTACCATCCTTAATCAAATCTTTTTCCACTTGTTCTACATACATACCTGATCTGTCAATTTTCATCTTTTTCTTTACTTTCTCTTCACTGGAGGGATTTTCCTTAGAGACTTTTGTTTCCTTTGTTCCCTTATGCTTTATTTCTCTTACCTCTTCATTAAATTCAGTTTCTTCATCCTCTTCAATTTTAACATAGACTATTGTGCTCTTATCCTTCTTTATCTTCCCTTCTCGCAGGGATGTCTTGACTTGAACATTCATAGGGCTTGATTTCTTTGCAGTACCAGATGAGAGTGCAAAGCTCCTTGTAGATCTAGTTCTGGAAAAGGATGTTGTCGGACTAGTAGACTCAATTCTAGCAGGCTCTCCTTCTTTAGCTTGTTCATTTTTCCTCCTAGCTTCCCTCACAGCTTCAGCTGATATACCCATGCTTTTTGCAAAAGCTTCAACTTCCTTTCTTACCTTTCAGACTATCATAGGCTTCTTCAATTGTTCATGCACTTGAATATCCTTCTCTTCAAAGGTACCAAACCTTTCTTCTATCGGATCCTGAGGTTTACTCAATAGGTGTTGAGCATACAACTCCAAAATGTGTTATTCAACCTCATAACCCATAGGCATTATCTAGACTGTTCTAGGTTCTACTGCTTCCATCAAACACTGATTAATATCAACCATGAAGCAAATAGTTTCATTGTTATTTTCCACAATAGATGTAGGAATCCTTTCCCTAGCTTGCATTTCACT